>VRLP01002728.1:0-80120 GCA_009660295.1 Lophius piscatorius | reverse complement strand
ATGCTTATAAAGCTGCTTGTTGACTTATAAATGCGTATAAAGCTGTTTGTTGACTTATGTATGCTTATAAAGCTGTTTGTTGACTTATATATGCTTATAAAGCCGTTTGTTGACTAATGTATGTTTATAAAGCTGTTTGTTGACTTATTTATGCTTATAAAGCCGTTTGTTGACTTATATATGCTTATAAAGCTGTTTGTTGACTTATATATGCTTATAAAGCTGTTTGTTGACTTATGTATGCTTATAAAGCTGTTTGTTGACTTATATATGCTTATAAAGCCGTTTGTCGACTACTGTATGCTTATAAAGCTGTTTTACAAACACTGATCCACCAGACCAGATCTCAGGACCGGTTCCTCGCCACCAGTTAGAGCTGAACCGGGTAAAACTGCTTCCTGCTATCGTGTTTGACTTTATCTTTTCTGTCTTTCATTGTTCTGTATGGTTTTATGGTTTTAAATGATTGTATGGAACCAGAGCAGCCTTGCAGACGAGACTCCAGTCTCGTTGGATTCCCCTGCCCAAATAAGGGTAAAAAAATACACAAATAAATAAAAATGGAGAAATGGAACTTTGGCATGAAGTGTAACACTAAAATCGCTTTAGTCAGCCGAATTACGTAGTCAAGTAAGAGTTTCATCACAGCAGACATTCCCACAGTGTGGGTTGTGAAGGAACCCCCAGGGACCATTGGAATAACCATGACATACTGATGATTACATCTTTACACTTTATAAATCAAACAGAAACTAAATTTAAAAAAAACATCATGGGCTTTAAATTGAGTTTTTCCTCACATAAAGACTGATTTCACCCTAAATGAAAATAAACTGTGGTTAGGTCAAAGTTTGTCTGTTTTTCTCTGCTTCTTCCTACATAATGGTTAATCATTAATACATAGTAATAAATACTATGTATTATACTATACTATACTAAATAAGTAATAAATAGTTGGAATGAAGTTGAAATGAAAAATCTCTTATTTTAATATGACATCATTTTCAGTGAGAGTTGCACAAAAAACAGTAAAGGCCTGGTTTACTTTTATACTTTGATTAAATTCCAGAGCCTCTAATTTTTAATTTTATGTTGAATGAAGCAGGTTTTTCTTTGTTTTATTTACTTAACTGTACTTCTTACATGAGTAACTGTGCTTTAACTTGAGTATAAACTGTGTGTACTCTTGCCACGTCAGTATAAAGGTCCTGATTCACCATGAGTCTCAGATACAGTGACCTCTAGTGGCAGTGAGGGGAATTTCACAGATACTGGACTCAAAGCCAAAAGGAAAAAATGGAATTTTTCTTTTTTTTGCCTTCCATTCTAATGTCTTTAAAAAAGGAAAACACTTAAGAAGTTAAGAATATAGAGAAGAAAAGCACGGAAAGATGACAAAGTATAACAACTCGACAGACAAAAAAAAAAAAAAAGGAGAATAATAAGATAGAATTAGGAGTAAGGTAAAAGAAGGTAATAAAATAAAATGCATGGAGGAAGTACACACTGTCTACACTGATACATGGTACATATATACTATACATGACACAGGAACTTCATATATAGTATATATAGTGTCACATGGTCACACTACCTACACACACACTGTGTAGGGTAGTGAGTTGTTTAGGGAACTCACTAGCCTACACAAACTAGTTTGACAAACACCAAGGTCATAGGTCAGATAGGATCAAAGTAGAGCTCTTTGGCGAGAAAAATCTAAGATGGGTGTGGGGTAGCATGAAAGAAAGCCATATAGATAAGCCCCTTATACCCACTATAAAGTCTGGTGATGGATCTCTGATGCTGTGGGGATGTTGTTTCTTCTAAAGGTTCTGGACATCTTGTTAAAGACATGGTTCCATGGACTCCATCAAACACCAGCAGATACTGGATGAAGACCTAAAAGTTCTGTCAGGAACCTTAAAGTGGGCCGTGGTTGGACCTTCCGGCAGGACAAGGATCTGAAGATCATCTCAATATCAACCCAAGAATGGTTCAGAGATCACAGAATAAAGGTTTTGCCATGACCATCCCAGGCACCGACCTAAACCCCACAGAACATCTGTGTGATGTGCTGCAGAGGAGAGTCCACAAACGTGGACCTCAGAACCGGAAGGTTCTGTACGGAGGAATGGTCTCAGATCTACTCCATGTGATCTCAAACCTCATCACTCACTACCTAAGGAGGCTCAGGGCTGTTATTGTGGCAAAAGGAGGCGGAGCAAAATTGTATTACTTGAGTGCTCGATTTTTATGCGTAATTTGAACTAAAGATCACGGGTATCGACAATAAAGACACTAACTTACTAATTTTTAAAGGCACCGTATCGTCAGCATAATCATTTAAGTGACCTTAAAAGAGCCAATAGAAAAGTTGCTGAATCAACCTCGTGTCGATGTTGCAGGAACGTCATTGTTCCTTCATGGACCATTTTCTCCTCCCACAGCTTTATACGCAACCCCTGAAAGACAAGAAGACACGATTCAGGCAACATTTCCCTCTGGACTGTTTGCATAGATTTCTCTTTGCATGAGAATATAAGAGCATCGGTCATTGTCACATCTTAGACTAGCCGGTTCTGGCCTGATTGGGACAGGAAGTGAACCTGGGTTGAACCCACCTCCACCTGGTCATCAGGCTCATGGTTTTCTGCTTGTGCCAGCTGCAGCTGGATTTCTTTGTATTCGTCCACAATCTTCGTCATGTGGGAGGTTTTCAGTGACTGCACATCCAGCTCAATCTTCAGGTCTTTGCTAAGCTGCTCCAAGTCCTGAGGGCGTAGAACATATGAGGCTCCCGAGTCCTGCATTCACCGGTAAAAGCCCTTCATGCAGACGGTCGAGGTTTGTGGATTTGCTCTCACCCGCAGTCTCTCTAGTTTCTCCTGGAGCCCCTCTTGTTTTCTCTTCAAATTCAGTTTTCTCTGCTCCAGCTCTATCTTTGCCTGTCTGGGTGAAAAAACACGATAAACGTTCCTCCCTTTCTCACTCTCCCCAAATATTTCCTCCATATTTTCTAGTCACATTTTCTCATTACTTTCAAATAAGTACGTCATTGTGATGTCCCCGAAAAGTTGAGAATATTATGGAATCCTCAATTAATAAATCATATGCCTATGTTATACCCACATAGAGCTTAGTGCAAGGAATAACTGCATCGATTTTGGGAAAGTTGCAGATTTCTGCCAATAGAGGGAGCTTTATCCCAAAAATCAAAGTTTTCGGGCCTTAATTTTTCAACCGTTTGTCCGATTTAGTCCAAATTTTACATTTGGTGCATATGAATCAACTCAAGGAGAACTATCTAGTCATATTTTACTCTTAATATTTTATACTGGACTCACTAGGGGGAGCTTTTTTATGAAAAACACTAAGTGTACAGCGTTTTTCATTACAAAAAAATCACATTGTACTCTATGAGACTAAATGTATGAAAATGTATATTTCTCTTAATAATGTTTAATGTCTGAAACATAAAGAGAAATATTTAAGACATTTCACTTTATAATGAAGACAGTAACGTTGGGCTAATCTAATGAAATGGAATATTGTCCATGGGATTCTGATTACTGTTTATTACTGTTAAAATCACAGAACAATTAGTCACTTTATGGTAAATGTAGAGTGTCTAAGCTTTAAAATGAGTAAATAAAGACAAATATGCAAAGAAATTATTGTTCCATAGTTGTTTTTATTGTCATAACTTCCCTTACCATTGGCCCGAATTTGTCCCAATTCACCTCGTATGAACCACCTCGAGGAGATCTAACTTGTATCAGTCATATTTTACTACATTTGTGCGTACTTCACTTAATAAAGTGAGCTTTTTTTACAGTATGCCCAACTACATCCAAATTGGCTCCTATGAATCAACACAATGAGACGTATTTTGTATTATTTCACTATAATATTTCATATTTTACTCTTTAGGGAGAGATAGATGCATAAAAATCTTTCTCATGCTTAACTTCCCAACCTCAGGTCCAATTGTGTCTAAATTGAGCTCATATGAATTGACAGAAGGAAACATTTCTTGTTATATTACTTAGCCCAGAAAAAAATAGTTGAATATATTTATCTTCATTATTGAGTCAATATGGAATTGACTCAATAATGTCAATCAGGGGGTTGATTGTACAGTGCAGGAGAATGGGGGCTTTTGGGGGATCAACCCTCACTGTCGGGGACGACAGCGTCGATGTAGTTAATATTGTTTCTAAATGATGCCGAACCCTTTCATGCTGGCTGCCTCCTTCTGCTCCTCCTCCCTCACCACCTCCTGCAGAGAAGTGAACGTCTTCTTCTGCTCCAGCTCCAGTTGCAACTTGGAAAACTGCTGTGAGATGAACTGACTGCAGAGAGAGAGAGACGACTCGGTCAAATAACATGTGGTTTCGAAGTCATCATTTCATGTCTGCACTGCTTACCAGTCCTTTTTCAGCTGGGTGAGTCTGACCCGCTCCTAAACGAACAGAACCACATCATTTGAGTCACTATATGTGTCAAACATCAGCGTTATTAGATCAAACTAGCTGTTTGAGAGCTGCTCCTCTGGACATGAGCAGGTGGTAGTTCACCTGTGCGGCTGCAGGTCCTCGCTCCTTGTTGAACTGCACTGTCACAGTAATTCCCAGCAGGTCCAGCAGGTTTGAACAATCCTCCATTATGGCCGCCACCCTGAGACTCTGAATGCGGGATAAAGACATCCTGTGGAGATTGGCAGGGGCCACAAAGAGATCATATGAAACAACGGGAATAATCATTTCTATATGGTGAGTGCTGGTAGGGATATTGTACGATATAAAAATGACAGGGGAATACTGCCATGTATGAATCCGTAATTTTCAGTCCGGATAATGTCTCTCAAACTAAACTACTAGCTTCGCCAAACATTACACATATTTTGCTTCATTCATTTAGCTAATTTCTGTGTATTTTTCAATACCGATTTCATCGAAACCCAAACAACAGGAACACATTCCATGATGGACAAAGGAGCAGTAAGAAGATGAATCTGATATTACCTTAATAAGTCCTTAATAATACCATATTATAAAAAACATATGGCCATTTTATTCAAATAATAAAACTTCAGAAAATCACAAAATCAAATACGGTCACTAAAATATTCCTCCAATAAGTCTTATAAGGTTTAAATATTTTTTAAATGTATACTTTACCAACATTTTTAAGCCATTTCACATTATAATGAAGACAGTAACGCTGAGCTAATTTAATTAAAATGGATTATTATCTTTTTTAATTTACGGAATAATCTGTCACTTTATGGTAAATATAGAGCTTTAAAATGAAAAGCAAAATAAATAAAATGTGTTTTTTTTTGTCTTAGTGAGGACATTAAAGGGTATAAGGAAATTCTGAAATTAAATTTCCTTCTATGATCCTCATCATTTGATCTTAAAATAAACAACTTCTGTACATTCTTAGGTTACATTCTGTTTCTAGCTTTATGTATTAGTAATAGTCTGTTTAAATCATCTAAATCTTTGAACTTCAACTCATGTGAAGTAATAAACAGTCTGCTGGTAGGTTCTTTGGCATTCACCTTGTTTATTCTATTGCTCTTTTCTGTAACATATAAAAACATTCAGTGTTTGTGATGTTTTACCCCACACCTCTGTGCAGTATCCAAAATACGCTAGATTACGTGAACAGCAAAAATCGAAGTAGTCCCTTTACCGAATGAAATATTCTCTGGAACAGAATACTACAGGTGTCACAAGCTGACCTCAAAATAATTCAACCATAATTAATAATAAATTGCATCATTATGGGTGGTGATACTAAAAACACCATAAATTAACAAATCCTGCACAACAGTCTTAAAATATAATTCATCATTATATGTGTGTGATAGTCATTCCTTTTTTAAGGGACAGAAGTAAGACTCACGATCACCTTTTCCCGAATCAAAATGCAATGATTTAAATAAATGATATAGGATAAAGTAGAAAAAAAAGCATAAGCAGCTTTTTATCTTTCTCCTTATAAGACAAAAGCTAATCTACTGCAAAAAATAATAATTAAAACACGGACTTCTTCTCTCCCGAGACCAGTCACCTGTGATACGGCTTTAACTTCATCCTTCAAAACAAATAACGCTTCCTCTTAGCGCTTTTAATATGACGTCATATGAGAGGAGACTTCAGGGCGCATGCGCCGTCATGGTAACTCAACTGGATGGAAAGAACCCAGCGCGGAGAGATTTTAAATCATATTACTAACCCCGGTAACCATCGTGATTATTGATAAGTGTCAAGATCGTGTGCTGTGATCGGTAGTTGTGCCTTTTGAATTCTGCATGGCTGTTTTAAAAAAGAACAAAAACACGTAATTTTTTTATAGCCTATATTTGCAAAACTAGCATTGAGACATAGGCTATAAAAACAACAATTAATTACAAAAATAAAATGGATTGTAAAAAAGAGGTCATGGTAAAATGAGTATAATGAGTAAACATTTTAACAATTTAAAGTCTAAAGGTGAAAACGCAAGGACAACATCTTTTTCTTCTAATGAAGTACTGTTTTAGAGTTTTTCAAACTGTGAAAAAACAAGAACTTGCAACCCATTCCAAAAAAGTGAGAGACTTCCTGTAAATTTGCAACCATGAATGTGAAATATAGCTATAATCACAATCTGTTTCTCTTATTATTGTGCTTTGGGAGAGCAAAAAATGCATACTTCCAAAGCCAAACAAACTCATCATTAATATTCTCAGATATACAGTGAGAGAGCACAGGTACTGCTATAATGTCTCACTCAAATAAATGAACACAGACTCAGGACAACCATCATAGAAACTACAATTTACCAGTGAGACTCAAATCTAAACGTTTTAGCTTCAGATTTTATGGATACACTTAAAGGGCACTTCTTTGACTTTATCAGTGATTAAATATATATTAGGTATAAGCCTAGGTATAAGTGGAGAACTGTCTTCCATGACTGTTCTCTACAAATTGATTCCAGAATGGACCCACTCATTACAGAAAAATGAATGACTGATCAGCAGAATTAAAGTTGTCGACCATATGCTCCCCATGAGTTAAACTTCTGTGTTAGGCCTGGCAGTGCCATGTTTGAGCGAGCGTGCAGCCGGAAGTGAGCGCAAGTACCTGAGTTTAAAGAACATAATTCTATGAGGGAATTAAGGCTTACCCTTAGTAGAAACAATTACGTTGTGCAGTTATGTTGATAACATCAAACACGGATATGTAATTCATATGCACAGAATAGACCTTGCCTTCTCAAAGATATTTTCTCTTCTAAATTAGTATTTATGTTCTTTAAATATTTATCAGTCTGTGTGTAGCAAGCTAAACACCTCGTGCACAGGAATGTGGCTTAAAAGATTTTCAAAGGCTGCATCCATCCTGTTTTATTTCAAACACTGTTGGGAATAAAGCATCCATCCTTGTCCCGCTGTTGCCCACTGTTATGGCGGCCGAAGTGCGAATCATGGGAAATATGACGTCAGTCAAAAAGCATAACATCGCTATGGTAACAGATCACCGCAGCTATTTTCCCATTTAACTTTATTAATTGACAAATAAACTACCAGCTGAATTTCTCTATTTTCTGTTAGTTGTATTGTTTTATTTATCTATTCTATCCGTCATTTTCAAAAATGAACGGATAACATTTTTTTGCGTCTTCAGTCAGTGGCTGAGTCCTTTTAATTATACTAAGAATAAACTTGACATAACAGTCGTAACACAAAATGCAGGTATTCATGACAGATCCAAATTAATTTATCCTTTCAAGTGTGTCCTAACATTACAGGGACCAACATAAAAATAAAAAAAAATAAATTATCTTATGAGTTCTAAGTTCTGTCCGGTTAAGTGTTTCTGACAGAAAAAGCTCCCCCTATTGAATACATATTAACTATTAAGAGCAAATACAATTATATATACAAGGTATATATAATACAAGATAATGCTTCTTGTATAACTCAAACGCTTTAACACAACGTTTTGAGTTAAAGCTGCCCCTAGTGGCGGACATATGTAATCAACCTTACCCTAAATCAATCCAGTTCTTCATTGCACTGGGGTCTATGTGGGTATAAAATTTGTAGATTATCCTTTAAATAGTTTTTGAGGTCAAACTAAGGATCTGTAGATGCGGTGATGCTGATTCCATAATATCGCTTACATTTCCGGGCTGTAATTAAACATTGTGTTTGTAAACAAATTCTACACAATGTTTGTGCTGCTCATGACCAGTTGATTGTTTTTTGGGTCCCAACACAAGGGGGGGAGGGGGGGTGTACTTGAAGCCAGCATAAAGATTCCACAAACCTTTCTTCTTCTGTTCCTTTTCGTCAGACTGAGCCTTGTTGCCACCTGTTTTGACTGAGTATTGCATACGCTCCAATTGAACTCGGGTGTAAGTTAGGGTGACTCATCCTCAGAGGTTACTTTGATGTCACCATGTGTCATGGCTGGCAGGTCTGCAGTGTTTTACGGTATTGTCCCGTGCTCCTGTTGTTTGTAGTATTGGTGCTCGGTTCATGCATGTGCTGTCTAAGAGTGTGCAGGTTCACGTCAGACAATGTGTGGGGTCTTGTCTAACCACCTCTGCATGACGTTTGTCAGCAGAGGTGAGACTGACCGCGACGATGGCGTGAATAGTGATAGCAGTAAAATTTGACCCCTGCTGCTGGTAGACAGTAATGAGCGTTCAGGCCTTAGTTTGGTCCAGCTGTCACTCGGGGGGGTGGGGTGCTTTCATTAAGTGAGATTAAATCACACATCTAATGCTTCGGCAGCATGTCCCCGAGCCAAACGCCAACCCCCGCTTTAAAAATAGTCAAATACATTTCAGGGAAGATTTGCTCTTTTTGTTGGTGGCGCCTTGACAACCTGTTTTAATGTTCCAGCAGCGTGACGGGGATGTCACAGCGTGTGGGAACCAGAGGACGTGTAAGGTGATGTTTTTGGACGTTGCCCTTTTCTCGATTCCACACCCACCTCTTCTTCACCAGTTCGCGACATGTTCTGAAGCAGTGCTGCTTTGCACCCGTCAGGGTCTATCACGGGTGAGGATGGGTTGAATATGGCACAATGGGATCCGCGGCGACAGTCGAGAGCAGAATATCACTTGGATTTAAAACAGGATGACATAGTCCAAAGCAAAAACAACAAACCCATCCTCCTGATCTCTCTTCTGCCGGCGCTGTTGACAGAGCGGTGCGAAAGTGCTAGGAGACAGAAAAGTCATGAGGAAGATTCAGCTCATAAATTAGATTTATTCTGATACAGTATGTAGTTATCCTCACTTCAACTTTTTATAATTTCATTACTGACATTCCCCGGGAAAAACCCTGCACGCCAGAAGCACCATGAGTTTGTTTTGTTTCTAGTATGTACATTTACATAAACTCATTCTTTTTGCTTACAGTAGCGTTACTGTACATAAATACGTCACACACCTGCCGCTTTGCATCTGACAGCAGATGTTTTCCTCTCACCAGGCACAGGTTTCAAAAACCTGGAGCAAGGGCACTGACTACATCCTGGAAAGTAAACACAACACCTCTAGATCCTGATGCACGAGTTTCATCTTCTCCCTTCTTCTGTTGTAACAAAAGTCCAACAAGCAGGAAAAATGTTTTAAAACACTTTGATAGAAAAAGATTAACAGCTCATTTGTCAAGAACATTTTAAGAATAGGCAATACATTCATTAGAACATGAACCCATGCACATTACAGCACAGATGTTTTTCTTCAGGTTGTTTTTAGAGTTCTTGCTCAGCTTTACTGATAGTAGCAGAAACAAAAGCCTCAGCGCCGACTCAGTGTTGAAAACCTTTATGGGTTTGCTTGTGAGCCTACACACCTACCGTAGAGTTGAAACACAACGTAGGCAGACAAGGTGCATTGTTGTTGCTACGACTGAAGAACCACACGGATGATATTTACAGAACCAACGCATGATGTTTGGTTCTGACTCCCTGCTCTGACTTTCAGATGCAAAACTCGTCTTTGGCAAAAGTCATTCACTGATAATCTGACGTTCATACATTCTGATGTACGGAAAAAGAAAATTCCATTCAAAGTCGGCTGTAGAATAACTGTTCCTTAAAGCTGCTGCAGACATTTCAATCTATTTGTTACGCAAATTTCAAACACACTTTTTAAAGAACAGTTTCAAAAAGAAAAGAAAAGTGAATCGGGTATGTTTCCATATAGAGAAATAAAAACGCCTAGGCGACACAATGAGTTTGTTGTGTGATAAGATGGCGGTATAGACTATGTCATTATGGCCACAATACAGTCGTAGAAGCAGAAGAGCTCGTGAATATTAATATCAAAGAATAAACAGATGTAGTTATCTTGCAATTTATGTGGATTTAAATCAATGAATGCGAATATCAAGGAAGAAAAACGGCTTCACCGTCTTCCTCCTCGATGCAAACAACTTATCAGTCAGAGCTTTTCCTGGAAAAGTTCCTGATTCCTATTACGAGAATTAACTAATTTCATAATTAGGAATATTTGTATGGAATTAATCGGTACCCTACACCCCCCCCTATATGTGATAGCATAAGTATTATTATTTTTATTACCATAAATAAAGAGCAGAAGTACTCGTCACCATGTAAAACCAGTGGTACTTTAAGATTAGTTCTTCTCAATTACGTTTCCTGTAAACTCTCAACAGTGATATTGCTTCTCGTCTCCATAAATATCTCTCTTCACTAAAAGAGCAGAAATGTCTGAATTCATTGTCATTCAATTTCAAAACTCAATCAAAGCTGATCAGAGCCACACAATGAAACATGGGAAATGTGAAAACATTTTAACAAGGCTACGTTTCACTGATGTTCCAATGATTGGTGCGGCACTTTAAAATCTAGATTCTCCCGTCTCTCACTCCTACATGTATGGATGTGAACAAAAAATATTTGCATAAATAGTGCCGAGCAGATTAGCATGCAATCATTTTGCTTATTTCCTCTTACCTTCATGCAATTATCTCTGGTGTGATGGATGGATACATTTAGAACAGCTCAGGTTCAGCAGCACTCTTCTCTCACTACCTCTTTTTGAGGGGGATTTAAAAAATACTGTATATCTAAGCAGAAAATAACATTAACATCTAATGCTGAGCAGGAGTGCCGATTTTAAGTGAGAATCTCTTCACCTAAGACACAACGGCCATTCCTCTCATTTAAAACACGTCATAGGAAATATTTCCTCCACTTGATGCAGTAAGATGAGCGGTACTGGCATGTGCCCAAAGAAATACAAATCCATAATGAGATGGAGGGAAAGTACTTTCACAGCAACTCCTCGTAGAAGAGCAGGTAAGCCTGAGAGTTGAGTACCCTTGACTCGGGTACCGTCTGAACCGTGGTGTCGCTGATGAACACCCACTGGCCCTGAGAGCTGCTGATGGCATCCCGTGCAGCTGAAAGACACACACGCACACGCACACGTCATTTGAGAAACAAGAATTAAGAAAGCACTCCTCTTTGTTGCAGTCTTCAGTCAAAATTACACAACGCACAAACGTGGGCGTAAAAAAAACAGGTAGATCGTAATCGGCTGTGGGCAAACATTCAGCCTGAGGTCCGGCCCACTCCAGGATAGAGACTACTTATACAGCAGCACGCATGCACACTGGGTAAAGTGGTCGTCCCTCAACCCGAAGGTCAGCGGTTCAAATCCAGTCCTCTACATGTCGTAGGGACCAAGAGCTTGAACCCCTATCGGCTCCCTGGGTGCTTCTAAGGGGGCTACCAGCTGCTCCTCGAGGTCAAATGCAGAGAATTATATAGAATAATTCACTCCAATAGTTAGAAATGATAACAATAATAATTATTCCGATTCATCTCAACATCAAACTGACCTTTCCAATCATGTATCGCGGATTCCCAACTTTCCAAAAGTAAGTTGTGCTGATGTGGATATGTCATAACCGCTTTCACGGAGTAATTGAACATGACAATTCTGTACCTAAGTTTCTATCAGAACCAGTATTAACTTCTTCAGCACTATGTGTGACAGTAGCTCTTCTTTTAGGATCATACAACATGGTTTGCAGTCACTCTCTATCATCATAAATGTGCCCTGTAGAGGGCGCTCCCGCGCGGGGGACAGCCAGAACCTGCCAAGATACCGACTTATGACTAAATGTGCAGTTAGAGCCTTAAGATTGAAACGCTGCATCAACTTACTGTAGACAGGCCACATCATTCAAAGGTTTCAAAATGCTTTTAAAACTTTATTTAAAGGAAGATGTTTATTAATTCTCAGATATAATTTTATTAGTTTTCATCATTCCACTCTTGCAGTGTAATATTACATTTTTCTTTTGTAGTGGAAGTTCTGTCAGTTAGGAGCTACCTGACAAAACTCATCATCATAGGATCTGTAAAAACACTTACTGGAGCTATTAGCTGATGTTGTAGTAATTATCATATTAGTATTATTTTTATTATTACACTTTACTCTTTTCCAATCATCAATCAAGCTGCAACCATCACAGGTGAAACAGAAAAGCAAAAGCTGTGATGTCAAAGCTATTGCACCCGGTCGATTCTGAGACAAAATGTTTGATTCTTGTGTCATTTTAAATCAAAGGCTCCAGGATTATTGTCAAATTGGCTTTTTGGGAAGTAACTTCAACTCAGCAATAATAAGTGCTGCAAATGTGGACTTTGTCCTTGAGAAGCAGAGGGAAAAAACAATCTCCATTCATCCTGTGTTTTGAAGAAGACATCTTCGATGTCACAAGAACGAGGAAACCTGATGCTGGAAAATACCTGATGCTCTCATGAAGAATGCATTAATATTCACAGGTCACATCAAATGTTTGAATCCTGACCTGACAGGTTCTTATGGTGATGATCTGTCTTCTTCTGAGGAGCGCGGACTTTCACATATGCAGTATAGTGCCCCCCCCGCATCGATCCACTATGTTGGACAATCCCATACAGGCTGTAGAGGACGCGCTCACCAGGTGACAGGTTCTGGAGGAAAAAAACAGGAAACAAGATAAGCGAGAAGGGATAAAAAAAAAATTCACTATCTAATTGGGCTGGGCGATTCTGGCTAAGTTGAGAATCAGGATCAGGATTGCTTAGAACTGAGATCGATTCCCTCCACAACTTGTATTTTCATTGCACTCGACTACCTAATAAGGATTAAAAAACAAAAACAAAATATTTGTTGAAATTCGATACAACAAATTTGAAAGTGCTATAGAACCAGCACAACAGGATTCATACAGTTTACATCATACTGCACTTCGTTTTGGACATGAAGAAATTGAAAAACGGCATGTGCCGTTTGTGTGTAGATCACATATGTGTATGTAGGCGCTAAAGGGTTAATTCCTGCAGCTCTACCGCCCATGCATCTCCTCCATACAGACTTCCTGTAGCTGGATCTACTAGTGAGAGAGAGAGATGATCAGCCTTTGTGATACGACGGAGAAATAAATTGGTAGGAAAAGAAAAGATTAAAGTGAAGCCGCCTGAAGAAGGAGCTCAGGAGGGATAAACTCCCACTCTGTTTCTAAACCTGCTACGACACTTAAGTGACCGGAGGGCACGGATTTGTGCAGGGCTCTTTTCCCCTCCTGACACTAGAGGAGACCTTTTGTGGTGACGCTTGAGGTGAATTCATACATCTGTGCTGCTGCTACTGTGGCAAACATAGCAGGCAATGTGCATGTTTTCAACTTCCATCATCTTTCCTAAATCCACAAAACTTCCACATCTCAGAATATGAACCTTTTTCCGGTTAGTCCGGTTAGTTGGATCTCGTTCTCACCTGCTACAGCGGGGATTTCCTCTTGATTTATTCTGTCATTATTATTTGCATTTTTCGCTCACACTGGCAGACCGCTTTTCTCCTTCGGCCTCTCTGTCTCTTGCCCTGCAGTTTCCTTTATGCACCTCAGCGTTACGTGATCTAACACCGCGCTCTCGTTGGCTGAGGAAGAAAAGTACAGGCGCTGGCTTTGCTACAACTTATGTTATGCTTCAGAATCGTGGTACTTCACAAATGACATCGCACGTACGTCTGAATTGAGAATGCGATAAATCGCCCAGCCCTACAATCTCACAGAGAGATGGTTAGAGAGAAGTGGTCCTTGTTAAATCGATATCCAAGAATAAGTTTAACTTTTCAGCTTGACCCTGGAAACCTTCATCTGAGACAAACCCCTAACCCCAGATAAAATCTCTAAATTGCAAAAAAGCAGCACATCTGTGCTTGTTTGTTTTATGTACAGAGTTTGATTAAAAATTATAGAATATTTATCCTAATACAATATCAATATATAATACGTATGATATTAAGTTATGTTAAATATATTATATTGAATATTGTTGAGATCTGCTAGGGAAACAGAACCAAACACCAGAATAAGTCTAAGTCCAAATGATTAACTTGGAAATGTGAAACATAAAAACTAAGTTCCTAAAGACAAAAAGGCACCACATAAGTGCTTGTTTGCTGTGTATAAAGAGTTTTCTGTAAAATGTTTAATAATAATTGCGTTGGAAGTGAATTGGAAGTGAAAACGTCCAGAGACGGAATGAAATTAAAATGTTGTGTTTGCTGTAAGAGGGTGTTTAAAAACTCATTTATAATAAACTGGACTTGGACTATAATTTCGAGGAGAGCGAGTGTTTTTCAACAGTGCAACAGTAGTTTAATACCCTGCAGGTAGCAGAGCAGAATGGAGCCAGATCCAACATGAGGGGGAAGTCGACGTGGCGGTTCACTTTTTGTAAGTTCATCCCTGCCTGAAAACACAGAAACAGACCATTAACATTTAGGTCTTTAGACCACCGAGTCCTTACAGTGGTTGTTTAGGAATAAATAAAAATAAATCAGACAGAAGAAAGAACAAGAGGAGAAGAAGAGTCAGCGTGTGCTCACCTGATGGAAGCGTTTGAGATGTAATGTGATGACCGGGGGCAGGGAGGAGATGAGAATTTGCTTCCTTGCGTTGGTGTAGATCTTCTCCACCTTCTTATCTAAGTCAACGGACAGAAACATCAACATCAGGTTTTACTGTGAAAACATTCCTTCTGTTTTATTCAAGGTAAACAAAGTTGTGAATCTGTTTGTGAAACAGCAAAAAAAAAAAAAAGAGGAGAAAATATTTGTTAGCCTTTATTTTGACACTAGTGAGGATAATCACTTGATGTGTTGAGATACACTCAGCTAATAATGGGCTCAACAGGGTCGGGAGTCAGAGTCAAGGTCTGAGGTTTTTGCTCTATCCATCTGTATAACTGTAAAAAACACGAGTGTTTGGAACATTGACAACAAAGAGGCGAGTTACACTGCAGGGGTGCATTGGAATTTTTTCCCGAGCAAAAACTAGCCATTGTTGCACATGACAAAAATTTGAGCTGCCCACGGCATCTGTGCTCTGTGAGGGATGACAATAAAACACCTTTTACAGAAAACAATCAAAGTTAGAGGGGACGGCTATTGGATCAAAAACAGATGGATATTTGGCGAGTATCACTTAAAATATTTCCTGTAGATGTAAATAGTTATATTATTATAGTGAATTATATCAGCGAGTGATTAGTTGTCCCTCCGGTGGTTTTGTCTTACCGCCTGAGCCGCTCTTGCGCAGCTGCTTCTGCCTTCGTTCAGTGCAGCTCTCACACAGAAGCTTGTTTTTCCCCATCAGCAGTTCCACAGAGGTGAACTGGTGGAGGCAGGACTGGATGGAGCACTCCTTGGAGCTGGGTGTGTAACTGTGGGAGAGTGCCTGGAAGGCCCCTTGGTGGTGCTGATGGTGATGGTTATCTCGTGACTGCGTTTCTCCCTGCTCCTCTGGGGAACATTGTGTGGAAGGAGAGCAGTCAGAAGCAATGCCCAGGTTGAATTTAGACACTGCGGTGACGAGCTGCTCTACGGCGCCCCCTTGCTTCGTAGAGGATGATGACGGTGGGGAGGAGGCACGGACGGGCGTGGGAGATGGAGTAAGGGTGGAAGTGGACGATGGGGTGGTTATGTGCCTGTGGCCGGTGGTGCGCGGTGTCAATTCGCTCTCTGAGGCCTCGCTGTCGGCGTCATTACTGCTGTCCTGAGGACCCGAGTCTCTTTCACTGTCTTCTGATAAACTGCCAGCGACGGTTATTTTACAACCTGAGACGCAGCGAGCTGATCCACCAGCTACACTGTCCTCCGGCTGGTCCATACTGCAGCCTGCTCCCTTCTCCTCCACAGAGCTGACAGATCTCCTGCTCTGCTGTTTCTGGAGGACAGAAGAACTGACACATTAGTCCCATACATACCGCCTAGATCGATTGTGAACTCTAACTCCCACGTTGTGATGGTATCCCCGAAACTTTCAATGTATATTCTGCGAGCATCAGAGAGGTGATACAGAGGAGGTGATACAGAGGAGGTGATACAGAGGAGGTGAGGAGTGTCGTCAGCTGCACACCAGTCTAGGAGCCAATGAAGCATGAGGAGATGCAGGCCATGCAGATGAGAACGGGAGAGGAATTTGGTTCTTGCTGAACTAGTTACCAATATTCATGCTATACTTGAGGAAAATCTATTCACCCACCAGAGTTGCAAGGTGGACACCAATGATTAGTGTTAATATAGAACATTAGATGTCACAGTTAAATTAAGTGTTCAAATATCAAATGCTTAGAGCTAGAGGAGAATCGATCTAGTTTGATGAAAGCGATAATTAGCTGAGCAGCTTCACTCAGCCGATTGGTTTACTGGTTACACGCATGCGCCATACATCCACACCAAGCATGAGCTACCAGGGGTTCAAACATCACACAAAAAAAACAGAAAACACGCTACCAATTTGTAACACCAGTAAGGTGAAAATAAGCCATGCTATGCTATGTCATTTATGGTTTTAAAACGTAAGACAAAAGAAGCTGCGGCGGAACAACCCCAAAAGCATTTGGCACAACAAACTTAATTACACACTTCAAAATTAATCACACCGAGGGAAAGAGCAAGTTTCCAAAAGCTAAAGTTGGCAGAACAGCTAAAGCTAGTGACAGCTCAGACAGCCACAAGTGTTGACGTCCCTGAACAAAGCCAGCATATAACATATAACGGACCGAAAGAGGCTTACAAGTTCTAGTTTGAAATGTTACACAATTGATTTAAGGGATGATTGTGGATGTCGGGGAATATGGAGGGTACATTCATTTCAACAGGTCAGAATACATTCATGATGCAGACTAGCCTTACTTCCACTGTAATCCTTCAAAATAAGAGTGCTTAAAACACATACTCATTATGATTTTAAAACTTCAAAGAAAAAAATCAGAATGTCCAAAATCGGTATCGGCCGATCAGACTTTATAAAAATCGGTGATTGGCCAAGACAGTTGCAATCCCTGCACTTCTACTCTTAGCTTTATCCTCTTAAAATCTATCAGTAAATTACTTCTTGACCTGACTAAACATGTTACTGTGACCCGTTTAGTCAGACCTTAGACCGGCAGAATCTGATCACCCCATCCTCCCATCCTGATATTAGTTTAGATCTCAGTCAAGCTATTGCATTACGAAGAAGAAGATGGAGAGATAAACATAATTATATCTGTGATATATATTTCAGAAATATTTCAGATAATGTCATGGCACACACCCATTCCTGTCCGCTCAACTTCTTGGTGTTTCTGTTGAAAGAGTGCATTGCAGAATGGACCTGATCGCCGTGAGTCACATGGGTGTCCAGCTCCCGGTTAGCCTTCCCCAGCCTACGAGGGTTGGATGGCTTCGATATCTGAGGATGATAATTACAGCCATGATAATTATAATAATCAATTTTATTTATCACAAACTTTACATTTGAATCAAATCTCAAAGTTCTACAAAGTAAAGGCGGACAAAAGCATTAATAAAAAAAATATAACAATTTAAAATATTTGCAAAAAAGCAGCAATGTTAATTAAAAGTCATGGGTTCTGCTGTTTTAAGTCCTTTTTTAAAAGTCTCAGTCGTCTGTGGAGCCCTCAGATGGTCAGGGAGGGCATTCCACAGACGAGGGGCAGCAGAACAGAAGGCCCGGTCATCCATGGTGCTGAGATAAGTCGAAGGGAGGAGGAGACGGTTTGAGTGTGTAGAACGGAGAGATCATGTACATGAACAACATGGCCTGATAGAGTCTTCTACTGAGAACAAGTAAACATGCACAAACCTTTACTCATGGTTAGTAGTTAAGTTCGCCGTATCTTACGGCGGCGATTGCAACCATCCCCTAATATTAATTGCAGAGTTTTAATGAATAAATGAAGGAGCTCACCCTCTCCTCAATGATGGGTAGAGAGATGTCTATGAATGCTTCCTTCACTGTGGAGATCTGAAAGAGAAATGACATCAACATATGCATTCATCAGAGTGCTTAATAAACATAATAAAAAAAGCCATTTGTGAAGAATAATCTGAGAGGAGAAAGGGGAAGTGGCTGTTTCTTTGCTTTCTCCTCTTCAGCTCCACACCTGGTGCTTTCTACCTTCAAGGATTTTCTTTAGTTTTCAACTCGGCGGTGGCTTTGTTAACAACTCTGAGCGCTCACATATTATTGTAAATGCCTGCTGCAAACAGTTGGTGTTGGAGCTGGTCCTTGGAGTGCATTTCTGTGTTTTTTCTTTTGCTTTCTGTTTCCACTGATTTCAGCACATCATTATCTCTCAATTATGGGCATCAAAGTCAAAAGTATGCCCAGAGTATAGCAATTAGAGTAGAAATTGCAACTTAATCTTGGATAGCTTCACTTCTGGTCAATCTGGCGAACGTCCCGCAGGAATTTGAGCAACAGTAATAAAAAATGACATATTAGGAAAGGTGGGGTCAGTCTCACAACAAAACTTAACTAAGGTGCTGCAAAAATGATTTGTCCCCTCCGTCTTCTGTTTATTTTTTTTTATCTCTTGCTCTTTTAAGCCAATCTGAGTAAAAATAAAAAACAAGTTCTAAAAAAATAATTGTATTTATTAAACAAAAAACTAGCTCTGTGTGAAAAAGTTCTTTCTATTTAGGAAACTAAATCCCATAAAACAAAATAATCAAACTGCCTAACTGGTTGTAACTGGACTAAACACACCGGCATCGGAATACTTCTATCCCTGTTCAGTCACAGAACACTTAAAACGAATATCAGTAGCAATCAGTTGGCTAGTAGATATCACAAGTAAGTTACAATAACACAATCAAAAGAAATTCCTGAAGAGACAAGGAAGAGGGTCATTAAAATACGTCTGGGAAAGGTTAGAAAGCAAATTCTTGGAAAAGGACAATAGTGAACTGGAGGTGGCTCGAATTTGGCGTAATTAAATTTTGCAGTTTTGAAAAACTGACCCCCCTTTTCTTAACCTATCAACGACTCTTTCCCAGATCTTCATTATATGGCTCATCATCATTAAACGTCTGTAGCTGCTACAGGTCTGAACATCACCCTTGTTCTTGAAAATTGGACCCAGTACACTTTTCCTCCATTCCTCAGGTGTCCTCTCAATATCAAAGTTCGATAGATTATTAAATAAAATAATCATTTATAAACTGTATTCTGTGTTTACTCGGTGTGACTATATTTGAAGAACCGACTCAGTTTAGTTTGAGGTCAAGCCATATGAGGAAGAAAAACTGGAAATAGGTTAAGTCCTTATTCATCTATCCATAAGCAAATGCTACATAAAATATTAGGCTGAGTGAAGACATTGTTACCTTGTCAACCCAATCGTGTTTTCATGTGCATTCAAGGCCGAACACTGAGCATTTTCCGATTGTTTCAGAATATAATGATCCTTCGCTGTTGTTACTGGTGCACTTACATGTTCACACTCCTCACACATGATAGTGTTGGTCAGCTCGCCTACAAAGATGCGATCGACGAAGTTCATTCTCACACCTTCTTTCCCGTACGCTATTGAGAGGGATAGACATGGTTTTCAATTGATTAGCTATAGTGTAATAATGTAGTTAATGGCCTATCAATTCTGATAATGTTATATATTCTTGAGCAATATTTTGTGTTTATTATAGCTTTAATTGCTGGACTTTCATTTGCTAAAGCAGTATTACTTTGTCATTAAAATGAGATGAAAGATGAAATCCTGGCCATCAAAGTGGGAGATAGTGTCAGCAATTTCAATAAGTGAAATAGTTACTGGTTTATTATTCATGAGTTGAAAAGTTGAATAACATTTTCAGGTAAAACTGAAGGTTTATGTAAGACAGACTGCATCTACATGCTGTTCTGACTTTTAGAACACAACCCCTGTGTTGGTTAGTCACTGAGCTGTAGTTCCTTTAATTTCCACAAGATGGGAGTGTTGATCTTGGCCATTTCCGCGGCAAATGAACCTTTAACTTGGCGTTTGGTGTCCTCATCCGCTGTCTTCTCTGTGGGATTGTTGAAAGCCTTCAAAATTCCCGCTTTCACCCTCTGTAAAGAAAAACAAAAAAATACACGCTACATGAAAGACTGACGTGTGATAATCCTTGATGAAATTGAATTCTCTGCATAACATCCCATTAGTCAGACGTCAAAGTCTGGCCCGGAGCTGACTTTGAAAGGTGCACCTATTATAAGCATCATTAGTGTATAATAATTATTGTGCCTGTCTGAAAATGTTAGAATATAAATCTCTTAATGAACTGTGCATGTTTGTATGTGTGTACAAGTTTTTCACGGGGGCCGCTTATTGAAGCTGACATGGTCAGTGAGTGTGTTGGTGAGAGAGCTGTGAAGAGGTGCAGCCACAGTGTAGCACCAATCAATAGATAATTGGCCACGGTCTATGTCTGAGGTCGAGACCAGTCAGCCCTCATTGTCCCGGTACCCACGCACTGGACTGGCTATTTAGGTCAAAAAGTCCCGCTAATCCCAGAATGGCCGGTCTACACCCCACTCAGACGGCACAGTCAAACCAGGCAGTTGCTCCCCCACTAATTAATAACCAGTAGCCCCCATCCTCCCTCCCCACAGTAGCAGCATGCACTGTCCCACACAAGATAGCTTGGGGTGGGGGTTTGAGGCAGTAGAGAGGGTTGCTGGTGCAGTGGTGGAAACTAAAATGAAGACGTGGCAAAGAAGGACAGACCATGCCCTGAGAGAGTAATACCTACCATCTCAGCTAATTGGTGATAATTGACTGGAGCTAAATTAGCATATTTAGATCTCTGATACTAATGGCCAATCAACACAAACACTTAGGGCCTCTAAAAGGTTGGTGACACCCACTAAACACACACAAAGGAGAGGGTGTATTATTTGTAATGTGTTTATTAAATGCACCTATTTATTTATGTCTGTAAATTTGGGATATTATAGGATCTTCATCACAGCCTAGTCTGCTGCCGCAAATCCTTCGTGTTTACTAAAAAACTGTTTCAACGATCATTTTCACATTTTATAACCACATAGACCTTAGAGCGAGGAAGAATTGGATTGATCATGGGAAAGGTTGGTGGTATATTTCCGACCCCGAGGGGAGCTTTATCTCCAAAATGTTCTGGGCCAGAATTTCTCAACGGTTGGTCCGAGTTCATCCAACCTTGGTGCATACGAATTGGCTTGAGGAGATCTATGTTTGTTTAGATAATGTATTACTCTAAAAGTTCATAATTAACTCTTTTTCTTACAAAACTTTTGTTTTTGTTTGATTTGAAGAGTTAAATCAGGTGGATCGCCTGTACAATGCAGTGGATCGGGGTCTTCAGGTATATACACCACTCTCTCAAAGATGACAGCTGAAGCCTCGTTAAAATTAAAAAGAAAAAAAGATTTTGGTCTGTGTTATTAAAAAAGTATGCTTGTCACCCTTCACAAAACATCATGATTAGAAATAGAAGTTCCTGGGACAGGATGTGTATTCAATGACAAACAGATTCAATAATGTTGGTTAAAATGCCACTGTATCTGCGAATGTGCTTGGCAGGATGAATTAGTTTCTAAATGAATGAATAGAGGCTGCGCCCCCTCCCTCTCCATCGCCTTGATTGGATTCACAGACTGGCTGATGTGTGTGTGTGTGTGTATGTGGGTTAGGTGCGAGGGGGCCATGGGTGACCCTCAAGCACAATGGGACGGCCCTGGAGCCCATTCAGCAGCTGTGGGTTTCCCAAGATCACACAATGATGCCGGTCGTGCCACTTGCAAGTCCCCCTAAGTGGCACAACTGTGAGCGTTCACAAGTTTGAAAGGGAGCAGGGGAGCCCAGCCTGCGGCTCCCCCCGGTCCGGGGGCTGACCACTAAACACACCCGCTAACTTCTCCACTGTGGTTCACATTGCCGCTGGTGGGGCCACGGGAGCACCTCAACCCTGAAAAAGGCTGCTGTGGGGTCTCCTAATTGCCGTGTGTGGGGTTGAGGAGGAGGGGGATCTCTGTACTTGCCAAAAAAATGGAGCTACGAGGTAAAAAGACAAAAACTGGCTCGCCAAGCAAAAAAAATCTCAGGTTAACTGAGAGCAAGCAGCGACACACAAACACACACAGAGCACACAGTGACACAAACACACACAGAGCACACAGTGACACAAACACACACAGATCACACAGTGACACAAACACACACACCGAAAGCACATAGTACACATAAAAACACACAGAGCACACAGTGACACACAAACACACAATTGGACTTGGATGGATCTTGACACAATAAGTAAGAGTTCTACTGAGCTACAGGGAAAAAGACTAAGTGGGGGGTTGACGACTAATTCAAATTGTGAAGAAAAACAATTTAAGACAGGCATGTTAAATAATTCTGTTGTGAGTGCTATTTTAAATTTACTGAATCATTTCAAATGTGTAACAACATTCTCTGAGTGAACTGCCATCAGAGCAACCTGATTATTTCTTTGAATGAACTATTAATGTGGTACATAATACACACCTTACTTTACAGCAATCATTTTTCAATTTAAAAAATAAAATAAAAACTGATGTACAGTTATGCTTTTCTCAGAAGGATTATGTTAGCTACATTAAACAAAGTAAAAAGCAGAGGAAGAGGTGTTTTTGGCATTAGCTGAAAAGTGAAATCCAGACGGTTTTCTTACAGCTTGATTTATCACATGCGTAATGTCCACACACATTTTCCCTTAACCAAATGTCCTGTAAGAAAATACCAGAATTATGAGTAGTACTATGTGCTTATTTAAAAGTGATTTGTGCGATACAAATTAGAATTCTTATTTGAAAGATTATGACAAAAGCTCCCAAACCAATCTATTCTAGAGAAAAAGTACTTAAAACCATTACAGGTAAAATATAGGGTCCTGCGTAATGATCACACCTTACCTTGGTTTCCTCCACTCGTATGGCGTCCATTAGGTAGTGCAGGAGTTCCTGGCTGTCCTGTTGTTGGTAGCCCTTGAAGCGCGGAGCCCTGAATAAATAAAAGCACAAAAACACAAAATGAAGGTAAAGAAAAAATTTGAAGGAAACCTAAAATGAATAGAATACACACACACACACACACACACACACACACACACACACACACACACACACACACTATCGAATGTTCTTGAAATTAATTGAGTAATCGAATAAGAAATATTTCGTACGCTGCAAGTGTTTTAAATTAAATCACTTTTGATTTGTTCAGCAGCAATAGTAATACACAAAGAAGAAAATACGACAGATCTAGTGAATGAACAACCAATTGTTCCCCATTTTTTAAAAAAACAACATGTTTTTAGCTTGAATTGCAATAATAACTCTCAACAGCTATAATAACAAATGAGATGTCTTGTTGTTGGATTTATCCTTAGAATCTGCAATGTTTTCCAGCGCTTTTTAATTTGTTCACAATATCAGTCTATCACGGCTCCTGGTGGTTTTTCTTAGACGTGTTTCCCGAGTTCATTATTTCTTGCTTTCCCATTTATAATTCAGAATAAGGGGGCCATAAAACCCACCTAATGTCTCAGTTTATGTCAAGCATAGTTGAAACACCCATTCACCAACCCCTTCTTAACCCCTCAAATCAGAGGTAGAGTGAGCATCTGTTCGCACTCAAAGATAGGTTATCCCCCACGTTTACCTGGATTCACCGGGAGAGGTGCATCTCCTGGGAGACGCAGTTCCGGGGATTGACAAGTGAGAGGAGATGAGGTGTAATTATAACTTAAATTTATAAAGCGTCTTGTAAATAGTTGATCCAGTTTGCGACGAGCAGCTAGCGAAACATGGACTACAACACTATGCCTGGGGTTAGCAGGCTACCGGCAGATATTACGGGACAATCTAGGCCACTTCCCCGTTTGATTGTCCTGCCACTGTGAGTAACCCTTTATGTATTTATCAGACAGCCAATCATGTTTGAGGTGTGTGGGAGCGTCTACGTGACGTAATGGTTAGGTGCGGGCCTAGCACGCAACTACACATTGAGCTGAATAGTAGTCGAGATTTTAGCGAAGCCTCGAGGCAAATAATTTGCAAACCTGTATATATATATATTTACACGTATATATATATTTACATTTCAGGGATCCCTGAAATATGTCAGTTTAATTTAGTAAGGATCAGTACATTATTTCCAGAGAAAGTCAAGGAAATGTTGAACTAATACTTCATGTGTTCCTGAAACATTCCCTTTATCTAGATCTTTCCTCCCACCAAGCTTCATCAAAATCTACTCAGTAGGTTTATGTAATCCATCTGACTGACCAAATGACATGGGTTAAAACCTAACCTTCTTCTGCATTCTATCAACATTTTGTTGGTGAACATTAAACCAGAGGAAAGGTCTGTCCTCAACAGTGAAGCAGATGTGAGGGCAGATGTAAGGGGCAGATGGGCAGCCAATGCTGGAGTCACCGCAACCTGTTGGCCCGAGCCACTCACATCACAACAGTACAGGTTGGTCCGACAGGCGCAAGAACACTTCACTGGTTTGAGAAGGCATCTCTCAGAAGTTGAGGGTGTTTAGAATGTGGGGGTTTGGGGTGAAGAATTACAGCCACCCAGACTTTGATGCAGCAGATCAATTAATAATAATTTACATTATTAATATCCACAGCACAGAAAACGTGGCCGTATATGTTCTGAAGCCAGTCATTAAGGTATTTCAGGAATTCGCTCTAAAATGAATCCTCCCTCTCAGCGATGCTGACACGCCGCCTAAGACCGGTGGTCCATGGTGGGGGAAGAGATGGCCAAACACCTGCCCTCAACACAGGTCATAACCAGAAAATCTGGAGGAGCCTAAAGCCCCCCCCACCGACTTATACAGGCATGATCTGCGTCTCTCGTGCCCTTTTTCATGCAGACACATGAGAGAGGGTGGGAGGAGGGTTAAGAATGGTAGAGAGCACATATGTCGTTCATTCGCCAGCCCTAAAAATGAACAGTTGGTAAAACAACGTCCCTCTTGGGCTGTTAACTAGTCTTTGCATCTCCCGTGAGGGATACAGAGAGAGCGAGATAAAGAGAAACACCGCAATACAGTCAGGGAAACAAGTGAGACAGAAAAAGAGTGAGAGACGGTGTAGGAGAAAAAATGAAATGTTTGGATGGGATCAGTTGGAATGGGAAGGTCTGGAAGCTCATCCCAGTGGATAGAAGCAGAAGGGCCCTGCAGCGCTGCTCTCAATCTGGCCGATACAAACAGCTGCGGTGCTAACATAATTATTCGCCGGATGAGTTAGTACCAGACACAAGGCCACACTAGCCTCCCCAAAAACATACACACATGTGAGCAACAGAACGCACCCACACACAGCTCACATGTTCAAATCCATCCTGCATTTCTCACACACACGAATAAAAAATGTCTCATCCATTACAAACAAAAATGGAAATAATCTAAAAACGTGGGTGTTTACAATCTACATCCAAACAATTAGAATTACAAATGAAAATAAATGCTTAATTTATGCAAATTAATGACGAGAACTTGCTATAATACAGACAAAATGTATTAGTATGACACTAGCTCCTCTGACAAAGGTGTAAAATGTAAAAAACAGAGTGACTCTCTGATAGAGGTTTTCTGGGATTGTGAAAAAATATAAAATACGAGGAGGATATTAAAAGATGGAGCTCAAGGACGTTTATCAGGAAAGTTGCCTTTACACCCGAGCTTTGTCTTTCACAAAAGGTTGGAGAAACAAAATACCCAGTGGGATGCCAAATTCCTTTTGTCATCACCGTCAACATGTTTTGAATGATGCATCACAGAGCCCCTGCACAAACTGGTTTGTATCAATGCTTTCCATGCAGCCCAAACGTCACGTTTGGTTTGTTTTGCTTCACTTTACAGCCCAAATGATGCACAATGACATGGTATATTTTTTATATTTCAAAGACCATTTCATATATCACCATAGTGTATAGCACAGACGTTTAACTATATCGTATAAAAAACAGGACTGACTTATGTTACTGTAATCTAATGTTTAAGGGTATGGTTGATATTTTTCTTCTTTCCTCCTTTTGCATATTTTATATGGACAGTTTTGTTATAATTCACTCCTTTTACTGAAAGAAGTAGACCTATGCTGTCATCCCTGACAGCAGGGGTATGTCCCTAAAAAGCCCCCTTAAATTAACACATTGATCTCCAACAGTCCAGATTTCTCAACCTATTACTATAAATTCAGCAATATGCTCTAGGATAATATCCCAATAATGAAAATAAATATAGTTGACTATTACAAATATAGTTGACAGTTTTTCTGAACTCAGTAAATTTAGAGAGATTGTTTTACGGTTGGGAACTTATGGATAAGAAACAGTTTTCTCGTCCTATTGAGTAAAATATGAACTTTTAGAGTAAAATTATCATGGTTCATATAATCAGATTTGGACATACAGTAAGTGGACACATGGTAGGGAAGTAACAGTCAAGAAAAATTGTGTTTTTTGATAATATGCATCCCTAGTGAGTGAAATATCAGCATTTAAAGCAAAATCATTAAACGCCTCAGGTTAGACTCCCTGAAGCAGTTCATTTGAGGTAAATTTGGACTAAATTGCAACAATGGTTAGTTTATGAAAAAGACAGAGTTAGAAAAGAGTTTGGAGCAACTAAGTGATTTTGTATGTGTACAGAAGGAAACAGCGGTCTGAAATAAAGACTGCAGATTCGAAAAGCACGTGGAGTTTCTGGTGTTGTGTTTTACTGCCGCTGGTCAAGAGTAAAGGGGTTAGTGCCGAAGGAGAAACTTCGGCCCGGGAGTAAATAAACAAACATATCCCCTGTTCCCCGACCACGGCCTGGAACCCGAACAGGAAAAGGCTAACACGTATAATACTATCAAAATACTATGATGAATGAAATGAAAATATTGTAACCATGACATAAATGAAACTGGGCTTCCAAATAAGTTTAGCCTTTCCTGTACTTTTTTGTTCAGACGTCCATCAGCCTACTACGTAGTCGGGTTGTGACGCACGCGCCAAGCCTTTACAAGCTAAACTGTGAGGACAGTTGCGGATGAAGCTAAATTACGAGTGGTTTAATAACAATGCAATCCTGGCTTCAAACGGGAAGTTTAAGTGTGGATGAGGAGGAGAATATTGTCAGCAGCGTTGTAGAAACTGCGGTGGAAGACAGAGTGAACACAGCAGCATCCCTGAATCAATAGCATCAACCGGCAGCAAACGGCAGAAAACAGTAAGGAGATATGACTCTGGTTACATCAAATTGAAATGTGCATTGACATGGACTAACAGTTGTTATTGTTAATGTTCTCACCTGATCTGTGTGCGTACTGCATGTGTGTGAGGGGCTTCCCCATGCATTATAATCATGTGAAAGAGTTTAGGCGCCAGTTCTAGTGCTACTCCTTTAATCATTGTGGTTGTGCCTGACTAGTCAACAATAAAAAATTGGGAATAGATTTTCTTCCTGTTTGAGCTACGTTTAGCTGAATAAGGTTACCTACTTCTATTAATGTATTTTTACACGGGTCATAATGGGGGTACTTGGAGAGCCGGACATTTTCTGAGGTGGTACGCGGTGTTAAAAGTTTGAGTACCACTGTCTTAGAGTACAATATGATATATGCAAGACGGAGCTCCTTGAGTCGATTCATATGCACAAAATTTGGATTCAATCGGACCAACTGTTCAGAAAGTATGGCCTGCAATTTGTTGGAGATAAGATAGATTTGTGTGTTGGGCAGCCATCCTTTCTGTTCCTTTGAAGTTACAGGTGGAGGCTGGTGATTTGATGAAAGACTGATAATAAAATGCCGTCGATGGATGCCAGTGGGCCGCTTCTTTCTCCCTGGCTCCCAGTCTGACAAAGCGTTTGTGTGCCTGTGCTTCACCAATTTGTAATTAGATTAGATAATTCCTGTAGTAAGGTTTGTCCTTCGTAAATACTGTAAATATGTTTTGTACATATTGTGAATAACCTTCTAAACAAGGTATCCAGAATCCCTGAAGAGTCACACTTTTGTACTATACTCAGGTTTCTTCTTGAATGGGAAACCAGAGTAAAACAGATAATCTATCAATCATCATTAACCTGTGATTATTTGCACAAGTACTATTTCTGCTTCAGATGTATAGAAGGCATCAACTTTTCTTTCAGCTTCCCAAAATGAACAGAGACACCAATGTTAATGGGTTGAAAGCATAACAATGTCACGCCCATTGTAGAGAGTTTGTTTTTAATACAACATCTCAAACAAATAAATAGGAAAGTAACAAATAATAAACCTTGGAAACAATTCCAAGAAAAAACAGAAGATTCTAAGAATAAATCCAACAACTAGACATCTCATTTGTTATTATAGCTGTTGACAGTTAATATTGTAATTCAAGCAAAAACATGTTGGTTTTTTAAAAATTGGGAAATATTGGTTGTTCAATCACTAGACCTGTCGTACTTTCTGTTCTGTGTATTACTATTGCTCCTGAACAAAGCAAAAGGGATTTAATTTTAAAAAATTGCAGAGTACGTTCTATTTCCTATTCGATTACTCGATGAATCGCCAGAATAACCGATAGAATACTTGATTAGTAAAATGACCGATTACTGCAGCCCTGATTACTAGTATTTAATCAGCTTAACGTTTTCATACAATTCTTGTCATGAACCTGAAGGAGGTCGTCCTCTATAGCAAACCTGTATGAGAGCCTTGCCTCATTGTGTGTGAGTGGGTTTGTTTCCTGGCTACCACAGCACTAGATTAATCCATTGTTGTCCACTGTTATTTCTATCAGAGATGTGGGCGTCTCGCAAAAGCTTGTGGAAAACTTGAAAGATATGAGGACATTTCTTTACAGCCCATGAATAGAGTAGAAAAATTAATTAGTCCTTGAGAGAAGCAGGTGCAGAGGGCATCTATGTATTGTACAAGCTGAGACCCTCTCTGGCACCAGAGAGCGTGTGGTGCTGACCATGTATCCAACATCGCTTGGCAGTGGTTCTAGTCAGGACCAGAGAGCTTCTGCTGGCAGCAGCAGGAGAGAACAGTCAAGCAGTGGGCCATCAGCTGGTTGAGGTCGAATGCATGTTTCTATATACACGCGTGGAAACACACACAAACCCACACAGAACTGGGTTCAATAGGTCTTCAGACAGTGAAACAGAAATTGAAAAGTACACCCACAGGCCAAGGGCAAAACCCCAACTTAGTTCAGTGAGGAAAGGCTGCAGTGAAAGGTGAGGATGATGGACTGGATTCACATCATAAAAGGTCACAAACTGAAGAAAAATGTCCTTGTAAACAAGAGCAGTTCTTGGCCATGCCCTTTCAGCTCAAACCTTTAGATCTGACTGAATGTAGAATTATGTCTGTATGGAGAAAAAGGCTGGATCCAAATGCTACTGCATTAAGGCAGAGTGTAGGAATGTTAACGGAAAAGCATGTGAGCAAATAAGGACTTCAAATTGGATTGAACGTCCATTGGCTTCAACATTAAAATCAACTGTTGGGAAAAGGTTCTTGAAATCATGATGATCATGGTTTGGAAACCAAATTTTCATAAAATGCGTAACAAAAAAGCAAGATCATACCATTTCATGAAGCCATAATGTAGTGGTTGTGGGACAGGCTGATGGAAATGAAGTGAATTGGCCGTTTATCGGTAATAATCAAGAAGAAAGAGTAGAGCTGCACGTGAGTGTATGTATGTGTGTCAATATTATACGTATAGAGTGCGGCAACTAATGATGATTTCATAAATGAATCCTGATAATCTAGAAAATCCCCGAAAACGAACACAGTAGTTGAGACATTAAATTTGTAGAAAGGTATTCAATTTGCAATAATAAAAGGAGAGAATGCAGCAAATCGGACGTGCGATGGAGGGACAAACTAAGAGTTTTAGATTTTTTTCATCGAGCAGATCGGAAGTTAAAACAGAATATCATTTGTATTATGAAGAATTGATGTATTGTAACTATGAGGGAGCCCATTGTCAAATGGCTGGGGACAACAGCTGGAAATTAGCCATAATGCTGCCCCATTTACTGTTATTGTTGTCTATTAATGGGAATTGTCCACGGAATTATAAACTAACAAACAATTCCCACACACTGAAAACCTTGATTTCTTTTTACTTTCATGGTCAAAGCTTTCCATTTGATGTAACCGATTTGGAACAAAAATCATTGTTGAATCTGTCATTTTCTGATATCTTCCTTCTTGGTGTAATGACTACTTGGAATTAGCAGCTCTTATACAAAAACAAGAGTCAGTTGAAGATGCAATTATCCCTAACTCCCAGAGTAAATTCTACACAAATTCAGTATGTGACAGATCCTCCAGGCAATGACATGTCAAGAGCATTAAGTACTGTGACATTTCATAGATTGCATGTGCAGCCCGTGTGAGTAAAAAAGTTCATTTTTAAACCAGCTACTGATAAGTAAATGTCATAAATATTCATCAGACAATCCTTATTTAGCACAGAAAATCTATGAAAAATAAATAAGTTCCATAAATTACAATTGTGTGACTGATCCTACTATGTAAATGTAAGTAAATAAATATCTAGAGTCTTGACTTTCACTCTCTTCTTTCTCATCAAAACTGTTGCTGATGTGTCATTTCTCTTAGTCAACTGATTTAAACCTATTCTTATAAAATCATATTTAAAAATAACATTTTTTAAAAATGATTAGAATTACTGATTTTATTTTGAAATCTATTTTTTTTTTATGTTTTCCACCCTTTTGAATAATTGAAGAAAGAAAAATCTGATTATTAGGGCTGCATATTTGAACTAACTGTATGGATATAAAAACAATAATAACACCCATTCCTGTTTGTGCAGCACACAGGAAATGGGTGCCGAGGCTTGACGTGATAGCATTCTGCTGAAATGCACGTCAGTGGAATAGATTAGCCCTATTTTAAATCAGACGCATAAAAGTGCATAGAGGAGTGTGCAATGACTGCTGTGTGATGAACAATGGTCTGGATGCGTGTTACAGGCGCCGATGGTACCAGGTGAGATGGCAGACCATATACACACACCGCTACACGCACACACATACACACACACACTCCGAGGCCTCTCTGATGAAAGCGAGGTACCAGAATAACTGTCAAAGCCACACCAGAGACATACCCAGTCATCCAACGAAAAACACCCTGGTCACCCACCTGCACGACTCAACAGTGCTTAACACTGCCACTCACATACACACACACAGGGTGGACCCAACCAGCAGTATACCATGCTCCAACAAGAACCCATTCGACCAAACATTCACGATGCTCATGAAAGAGAACAAAACTACGGTTCAGTTCACGAATGTGGGGCTGCTTCTGCCCGTCACACAGCCTGTTAGACCCTGCTCTGGATCAAATATGACACAGGTGGCAAAGCAGTGTGACAAGCAGCAGGAAGGAGACTAGCTAGCTGCTGCCACACATTTCAGAGTGCACAGTGCCTTTGGTGTGTGCTTGTGTATGTTGAGCTTAGATAGGCGTTCAGCTGGGACAAGGTTCTACCTTGGTCAGGCTGGTTAAAATGAAAACAGGTGAATGCTGGGCCTTCTCTGTTGAAAAACAGAATTCTAACAAGTCGGATGACATCGCTCTGTCCCTGAGATGAAATATCTGTGTACACATTCTGAAGCTAGTGTATAATCATGGGTGATTTTCATCAACTGACGAGAAGAATAGTGCCTTACTTATGGCATAGTTGGTTGAAAAGGATTTTGGGATTGAGCGGGCCTTTCCCTGGATCCTTCATGCTCTGAAGGAAGAGAAACATGGCCGCAGTCAGGGGTTCTGGACCGGGGAGTGTTACAGTCAATGGATTCTGGAATATAAAGAAAACACATACAAATAAGTCAATAAGTTCAAATTCTACATTAATCCTATTAAACCTTAAGGTTTTTTTAAGTTAAGATTTGCAAGAAATACATACCCAAAATAAACTTGAAATAGCTCCACAATTCACAGATGTATTTGCATAACATTGGTGTCTATGGACAGGTGAGACTAGAAATAATTCATTTTCACTAACATTGTACCTCTTACTATGTGTTGACAAATCTATGATTAAAAACAGAAAAAACAATATTTCTATCATCACTTATTTTTTGGATTAAAACAAAGAAAAATATCTAGAAAATCATTAAATGTGAGCAAGACCAAGTAAAACAATCAATGAATTTGTTCTGAAGGTCTTTGGCAACTACTGTGACAGCCTCTCGACTGCCTGTTTGGGCTGTCGTCTTGATTATGAGAGAAGCAGGAAGTGCATTGATTTCACCTGTGCCTGCTGCTCCTCAACTATGCTGCTGGATTCAGCAAGCCTCTCTCTTTCTGGGCACATGGAGGCATTGTTTGTTTGGTTTTGAGTTCACATGCTTTGTTCATTTAACTTCATTATATATTCATGCAAGCACGCTACACACTAATGATACCACTGATTTACATACATCTATGTGGTTTCTGGTAAAATACATTCTGTTAAATAAACAATTAGTTAAAAGTCATGTGTTGTCCTTTCCTCTTTGTCCTTCCCTTGAGCTGGGCCTTTGAGCCTAGAATAGTTTTTTGGCTGCAAAATGCCACCTATATCCACTAATGGGAGCTATATACCCTTACTACAACTTTGGTTGTGATATAAACCAATTTTTTAAAATCAAAATGTAGCATTGTGCACATTAAAAAAAAGAGTGAAAAAAAAAAACTAGGTTGAAGCCTGATTATGGGCCTTCAGGTGAGAAAGACCATAATGAGGTGTTCAGTGTTGCTTTGACAAAACTGTGTTTGGAGTTTACTAAAATCCACGTGGGTTGATTCCAAAGCAAATGGAATTCTGTTTTGGCTTGAAGACTTTCACCTCACATCCCAGCCGCATCTTCAGTTTTAACTGCCTGGTGGGGAGTCTGGGATTTGTACCTCTAGTAGGTGTTGGTTCACAGAGAGTCGTTGGTAGTTGGCCGTGCATAACTAATGCAGATGGGTCTGAGTCATTACAAACAGGGTGGTCTTGATTGTCTGCTTGTCTGTCTTGTCAGTTTGACGGCTATGAATTAGTTATCAGTTATCTAATGCAGCTGACCCGAGCCACGGTGGGCATCAGGCTGTGGACCAGTACCGGGATACAATAAGATTCAGGAAAAAAAACAATAAATAACAAAACACTCAATAATAAATTTATATTTTTCATTAAGTATTAGTTAATACTTATTACTCCTGAGCCGCCTGATTTCCAAAGAAATGCAAAGGAGGGGATACGTGACTCGTTTGTAAAAATCTCAGGCAAGTCATGCATGCAGTGCAGGAGGAAGATAACTCGAGAGTTGAAATGCTCATTATACCTCAACGCAGAGAGGTTTTCTGCATTTAATGCAATAAAAACTAAGTTGTGGAACAGATGGACATAAGGAACATACAGTACCTCAAGTGTTGCTTTCTCACAGCCTGGCCGATAGGACTGCTTTACTGCAAGCAAAACTAGCCTTAGGCTCCCACTGATTCAGTGACTATATGTCATGCAAGAAAAATTTGCTTCCACTGTGTTTAATACTACCTCAAGTTTTTGATGGTGAGTGTGTACGCCAATCAGTGACGACATTATAACCACTGACAGGTGAAGTCAGAAAACATTATCGCGTTAAAATGGCACCTGTTATTTGGCGGTATATAATGGTCAGCAAGTGAACATTTTTATCCTGAAGTTGATGATTTGGACTTGGACAATGACCAAAAGTGCGATTGCTTGGTGAACTTTGCTACAGTAGCTCTTCAGTGGGTCTGATCCCACAGAAGAGCTACTTTACCAGTCGGTTTACCAGTCGGTTTTGAAAGAAAGATGTCAGTTGGGCAGACAATATAAGGCAAGTGGTTAAAATGTTATGGCTGCTCAGCTCTCTCCATCAGCCAGTCTGCAAGATTACTATCAATGTTAAGCGGGTCCACGGTGTGAAATAAGTTGGGGACCCCTGGTCTAATGAATGCAACAAATACAGCATGGAACAATACAGATTCCGGCGTGGCCCCGGAATCTGTATTTATTCAGTCTTAGCGGTTAGTGTGGACATAGAAAGGCTTCAGTAATGGACAAACTATAAACAAGCAAACAGTACCAGATTGGTCTCGACAGGAGGGCAAATCCTCAGTTTGTACCCCTTCTCCTTCACTTCCTGGATGAGGTCAATGAGCATGTGGGTCTGAGACAGGTTCTGTGGGAAGAACACAATGATTTTGAGGCTGTTCTTTTTTTCTTCATTTTAATCCATCCAGGCACTGAATGGCATTGGTTAAAGGAACTACTTAAGTACTAAATCAGATCAACAAAGGTTGAGCAGCTGATAATTGTTAAAACATGGCCATACAAAACTGATGTTACGATTTATTATGAATGAAATAAAAAGGACAAAACAAAAAAACTATTCAGAAGATGCGTGTGAAAACTCAATGTGGTCAATTAAAATACCTTTGTGAAATGTTATATCCACTTTAGCAGAATTAAAGAAACTTGTGGTGAGTTCATTACTCTGAAAGATGTTTTCATATCTATCTGTGATGTGTGAGCTGGATGTGGAGAGAATCCTTGGTGAGGAGAAAGCCTGAAGCAGTCATTGTCCCTTTATATTAGAGAAAGATCTTTTCCTTCCCTTTCGTGAGATATTTGTTTTGTCACATCCTGGCAATGAAGACAGTTGCTATGGAAAACCCACAATGAATGCAGACACAGCTCATCCTCTGACAATTACTTGTTTTCACCAGAAAGATTGCAATTTTCAAGGAGACAATACAAACCGACAAGGAGAGGGAGGGAAAAGCATGTAAAGCGCGCTCACTCAAATTTCAATCAAGGAGGAAGGCCCTGAGGGTGATTAATAATATGGCGGTGAAAAACGCTGCCATTGTTTAGGAGGCATGTCAGTTTGCAGTCACCATGACACGACCAGAGAAAGAGTGAGGACGCTCTGTAGCTGTGTTGTATGGTGAACATGCTCCGCACCAACCGAGTGCCACTTGTGTTCGGGTAGGTGAATGTGTCCGAACCAGCAGTACATTTACTGCATTTAATAAATGAACTCATGGCCTCGCCTGTTTACACTTGTAGTTTTTGTCAGAATGTAATCTGATAGGTCAAGCCACAAACAAACAAACAGCACCCAAGAAGTGTTTCCTCATTGCAAAAGCATAAATTGTCTTATAAATATATATAGCCTAATTAGCCAATCCATCACAAGATCTCTTCCAACTACTTGTAAGCAGGTTGTCTGTAGTAAGAAATCCACTTTCAGATAATGATTTATTATATTTTCTAATAACAAAATAAACAATTGCCAATTTTTTCAATTTGTTTAAGTTCAAATGTTTATGGCTTAATTATGTATTATATTATTTATTTATTTTTTTAATTTAAGTTTGGTAAAACAGGAATCTATAGTTTTGAACATATAGTCTGGACAATGACTGATTATGAACAGACGGATGTGCGGAAAAAGGACAAATATTCCCCCAGTCTTCTGATGGGGGCGTAAAAGTTAGCAATATGCCGGGCTTTTTCTCTGTCACCATATCCTAAGCTCTTGGTTTCTTCCATGATGATGGAGAGACACAAGCACAGATAAACATTTAGATTTGAATCACCTAATTTTACCAACCTGCATGACAGCATTGAAGAAGCAGGTGTTACCCAGGTTATTTATGCCTTTTATAGGGACTGATGTGCTATTGACAGCTGGACTCTTTCCTTTGACTGGGTCCGTATGATCTGATGCTTCTTCTTGCAACCTGATAATCTTGGGTGAGGCTCCTGGAACAAAAATCAGAACTGGTCAGTGATGTAGAGCAATAGAAACTCCAGCACAAGCATAAAAATGACAGATACAGGATAGCTGTGTCTTTGAGTGATCTTTGAAATTAATAAAAGATTTTGTTTCTAATCCCGATCTATCAGGGGATTGATAAACCTAAACGCACAAGTGAGATTGTGGCTGATTGAAATTTGGTCATAACTGAGGATGAATGTCAGCCTTGCGACTGCAAAAATTCCGCCACCGACATATTGAGATTGCGGTACAACGCAATAAAATCTGGGCTAAGCCTTGACCGGAGACTGGGGCTGGGAGCAGGGTGCTGTGATGGCAGCTGGAAGGAAAGCTGGGTCATTTGGGAAAGCAGATGACAGCTGTAGAAGTTTCCGCTGGTTAGTGACGGAGGGGCGGGGGCTTGGGTTGGAGATATTCCTCTCAAGAGCCAGCTGTTCCTCCTGATCACCAATGAATCTAACCTTAAACAGTGTATCAGACCCAGATGGTCAGAGTCCATGAAGTGATGTACAGATGCCGGGGACAGACTTGAATAGGTAGTGTCAATAAGCCGTGTGAGCTCATCACATGCCAGCAGCTAACAACTAAACTAATGGGGTGATAACTCAATACAAATAACATGTTGCTGACATGAGCAAATAGCTGTTGAATGGCCTGCAAATATGGACTTAAACAATCAAAGTTTATAGTATAATCTGAACAGAAAGAGACATCAGACACTCATGAACGACCATAACTTTGACTGATGTCAGTGCACTAAGTTTTGGTTTTGTCACAGGATTCACTGATGTATAGAGAAGTACTTTAAATCGAGGTGCTTTAATTTACCTACTGAGTACAGAAGTTGGTATTCTCCATTTAAAACATTTGAGGAATCATTAGAAATAAGGAAGTGAATTTGCATGCACAGCCTGAGTGGGCTGTTATTGTGAGTTGTTAGAAGGGATTGTGCCACAGGTCGACCTATAATCTTTAAGTCTAAATCTATAAGTTTTATTTTATTAAATAGTTTGGTTTTCAGTTTTACAGACTATTCCACCAAAATTATTCAAATAATGTTAAAAGGAGATTAAAGTAAATGAAAAGTAATCTCAGCGGCATGGAATCTGGTAAAACAATGATTAAAAAATGTGCTGCACAAGTAACAATTTGGAAATATGTCCCTCCTGAAAGTTTGATCTAATACGGACTGTTAGCAAATTTCACAACTGCTGGGTTCCTCTAAAGTCTGCTGCCTTTTTAAAGTCACCCTTGAAACATCAATTAATAAAACTTTGTGCTATGCCTTCTTTCGAAAATGAGTGAATACACTAGAACACTGATCTCACACAGAATACGAATGGAGGTGGTACTGATGGATTAGAAATATATGGAGGGGGATAGGTGAGGAAATGAACGGAATATAAATAACTCTAGAAGGTGCAAATAGAGGCACAAAGATGTTATATTAATTTGATATTAGAGAGGTTTGAGAGATCTAGAAAATCCCGGGTATGTAGCTATGCAGGATATCATTGGTTCCATGATGAATGACAAATTCAGTTTGGCAAAAGGTCCCTAAATGGCTCGAAGTTTCTTCATTGGAACCTAAAAGGTAAATTTGATTTGCAGATAGGAGATTCAGCATTCAGCTTTGTTTAGTCAGAAAGAAAACCTCCCCCAAGGCACAGCAGGACCCAAAGTAAACATTATTTTGATCAAAATCAATTAGATGGCTTTATTAAGGGAAAATTCATGCAGAACAAAAACTTTCAATCCTGCTCAAATACTCTGGAACCGTTTGTCTCTCCTCGTTCTCTTGTGCCTTCCACCTCTGCGTTTCTGCTCAGAGCCCCCGGCTCCGAAGCTATGTCTCCGGTTTTAATTTGTCAGTCAACACCAAACCAAAGTCGAAAGAATTCTACTTCACTACAAGGTTATGTTGCCGCTCCAACTAGCTTTATATTGTATTAATTAATTTTAAATGCTGTAACACAAGAAATGTCACAACTGTTAAACTATCTTAAGTATTTGCCAAAACCTATATCTGGGTTTCATTTCATATGAATCCATCCACTAGTATCTGCATAATCTTGCTAACAGACAAACAAACAGACAAATGAAAACACAGAGGTGAGAAAAAAAAACAACTACCTCCTTGGCAGAGCTAATAAAAGTTCATAAAATAAGTTCATCATGGTTTTATCAATCTAAAAAGAGGACTGTTCTCGAAGACACAACACCACGCAGTTCCTTACTGGTGATTAAAAAGAATTTATCAAAAAGGAAAAACAAAAGGTCCACAGGATGGCTGCTGTTTCAAATAAAATAATGTTTTTTCACATTTAAGGTGGCATTGACATAAAGTCAATGCCACCTTCACATTGGCAAGTTTTAGAGCCATGTGATCAAACATGATGGACATCACAACGCATAACAAGCCAGCCAAAAGCTCTGCCTAGCTTTGAATATGTGTAGGAGGTTAGTATGAAAACAATAAACCGCTAAAGAAATAATTAATTGATAGCTCCCTAATTCAACTGGCATTAATATGGTTGGTGAGTGGAGAAAACACATGTTTTCTCTACTGAGAGGATTTAATGGGAAAGTCCTGAAGGTTTACAGATTAGATAAAATACAATTGACTTTCACATTTTACCCTGTGTACATCACCTTCATACTCCTACCAAACATAATACTTGTTGCTCTGCCACAAGATAAATAATGAAAAGGCACATAAATGTTAAGAAAGTGAGCGATCAACTTCAATGATTGGTAAATACTCATAATATTGTATCCCAATAATATAATAATATTATATAATGATTTCTATAATAATAATTTTTTTGTATATTTCTCAAGACTGCTAGTGATTATTTTGCAAAGTGCTTCATAAAGTTTGGAGATGGACTTGTACCAGTCTAGAGAATAGGAAGCAACTTGCAGAGACGTTTCTTGTTCAAGTTTCTTGTTTAAACTATATGTGATAGAATAAAATACACAAATGTTATTTCTCTACAAGTCAAATGAGTAAAGCTAGTTCATGTTGATAAAATGTCTGTTTATAATTGAAGTCATTTATTCACAGTTTTCCACTGTATGGATAATGAAACCAAGGCTTTCTTTGTTATGAGCAAATAAGACGACGTACCGGTGCAAAATGGAGAGCTTTACAGAGAATAATGCAAATAAACTGAGGCCTGCCGCCTGTAAAGAAAGCAACTAAATGCTGGTATACACAAAAGACATAAGTCCACCAGCACTTCACCCACATAATCCAGTCAAGAGAGCAGAGTAGCATCAAGGTCACTGGTCTGTACTTCCTTTTATGCGAACCAAGGAAAATCAAAGGAACCGTTAACCATCATAACAACATCTGTCTTCACTGTCACCGCTCCTCTCCTCGACACACAAATGGCCTAGCTTTGGCACATGGACAATTCATAGCACGCTCCTTCTGCTCAAGAAATATACGGAAAAACCTATTCAACACACAGAGGTTCTAAGCCAGCTTTACATGCAATAAAACTTCCACTCCAAGGAATAGAAGAGGGCAAAAATACTTTTGATTAGATTTGAAAAGAAAAAACTAAATTATTTAAACATACAACACACATTAGGCAAACAGCCCCTTTCAGGTTTGCTGTTTGATTGACAGGTGTGTACTGGATCTCAAAACGCATGATTTGGATCGGAAAACGGATTGGTTTTTGAGTGACAGACATAAAATATTCGATAACCAAATGTAAAGTCAAACAACGTCATGTAGCTTTATTTTGATCAACAGGCCAAGGTCAGGTGTGTGATAACTATTGCAAATGTGTGACAATGCTAAATGTATTGTCAGCGTCTTATGGATTTCTCATGCCGACATAGTGTGGCAGTTTTTTCTTTTCATGTGACTTAAATGATGGGGGCTTAACTTGCTCACTACTCTCCTCCGGTATCCATGACTGTTTGCCTCACACCTGACCACACAACTGCTTTGTCTGCATCTTCTCACTGCTGCTCTGCACTGAGATGTAGGAAAGGTTCACTTTAAAAAGAAATAGTTGCAGTCAAGTTCTGTAGTTTAGTTTAAGGTGTTACAGACAGGCAGAAATGTGAGGCAGTACTGCAGCCTGAAAATGTAAATGTGTAGTGTATGTGTTGTTATATTAATCTTAAAAAGGGAGAAGGGTTGGCTGTAGTGCGGGGGTAAAGCAGTTGTCCATAAACTAGATGATGACCCCTCCTACATGTCTTAAAGTTCTTGATCAACACCCTGAACCTTAATGGCTCCCCAGGTGCATCACAGGGATGGCTGAAATGCAGGGAACTAATTGCCCAATGTTGTAATGTGTATGATAAAGTGGTAATAAAGAGTATATACATTTTTGGAATTGGGCCAAGTAAAGACTCCTTGCTGTGATAGATTGTCCAAACTGTAAAGCATTTTCTTTGAAGCACTATTACATCAGTGTGATCATAGGACTATATGCAACATGCCATGAGTTTTGTTATCACGTTTCTGCCATTCAGGCTAAGTAGATTAATTTAATATGAAGTACCTGTTGAGAGGTACAACATATTAATTTCAGTGTAATGGAATCTGCTAAAACAATGATTTAAAATTCAGCAGCACATGTATGAAAATAGAAACATGTCCCTTTGGAAGGCTTAAAATAAAATGATAACATAAATCTGTCTGCAACGCTGCACCAAGATTTAGGAAATTTTCCCTTTAAAATAGTAAAAGCAGCAGTAAAAGTGTATTTCACACTATTATTGGTAAAATCTGCAATCACTCTGTGGTTCAAATGAACTCCTAACCATGGGATCATGGAATAACTACGGTCTGTTAAACCACAGATGTTTCATTTTTGCTTCAGCTGACAAAATAAATAAATAAAAACAAAACACTCTATTGAGAGAAGGAGCTCCTGTTGCGCCTGTGTTGCATTTTGGGGACTAAGAAGGGGTGAGGTTCAGCTTGTCTGGGCGACATGCCCTGGTGATGCTCCACCCAGTGGTGCTAAATGCATCTGGCCCTCTGTGCTATAACATCTGGAGGCCTATTTCCATCTTCAATATGTCGCCATAAGGGAGCTCCCATATGTCAACACAAACAGTGCATGGAAAACATGTGGGGAACGACCGCAGCCCTGATCAGGAAAACACACCGTGTATGCTTGGGTTTGTAGTGAGACTGAGAAGGTGTGAAAAGATGAGCTTATGCAGGCGTGAACAAATGAGGCAAAAAGACAGTAATTGAGAGAAAAAGAGTGTAAATGAGTGTCTACGTGTTTGGGAGTTTGGGAGTGTAGATATCAGCAGACTGATCTTAAACTAGAGTTAAAGATCTGCGACTTGCACTTCAGCTAAGTGGGAGCAGAGGAATGAGGGAACTAACTGGGTGGAATGGGGATGCCGATGGACACACTCTGCATCTGGGACCGTCACCCAAGGTAAACAATGTTCAGGGAGCCATCTGGTTGAGACTAGGGAGAGGGGTGGGGCGGAGGAGGGCAGGAAGGGCAGTGGGTGGAGGGAAGGGTTGCAACGAGCACAAGCATATGGAAAAGCAGATTTTTCCACTCCCTGCAGCAGTCAGCAAAGGAAAATGTCAGCATGCGCCACGGCCACGCTTGACTGTGCTGCACTCGGCACCCCCACCTGGCCCTCCTTGCTCAGCCACCGAGTATGGGCAGCAGTGACACTGTGGAGCCTTTCCCCAGGGTGGAGGAAAGCATCGCTGTGCTCAGCATCGTCCACATGCACGCATCTACACCAACACCTTCTGAGCTCCCTGCTTTTGATCACACAAGAGCTACACAAAAAAACAGGGGGCTCGTTTATTTTAAATCGAGAAAATATAAAAATACAACACAGGCTTGAGTGACCTCTTTCAAAATGTATTTGACATCATATAAGAAACCGCAAGTTCATGAAGGAATGCTCTAAACAAAACACTCTTTTCAAGTTTGGCTTACACGTACACCTGCGGCTCACCAAACCTACTCAATATTTTGGTATCACAGCCACGTTGTTGATAAAATAGAGCAAAGATCCAGCTAAAGTATATCTTCTATTAAAAAACACACAACATTTTAAGGCGCGTTTTATAGCCTTCTTAATCTGGTTCACAGTTGGGCTGAGAGACCATCAAATGGTATGGCCAGTGGGCTTCATGCCTCCATGTTCACTTACAGTGCAGCAGTGTGGGGGACTGAGGCCAGCTCCCTTCATGCAGAGCAAGCAGTCAAGAGGAAGGCCAGGCAACACCAAATGTCTTATTAATTTGCTAATTTGTTGTGACTGCAGGGCATGAAAAGCCTGTTTCTTTGCCATCTGAGGCCAAGAGAACCCAGTACATCATGTTACTCACACAAACACACACGCACAAACACACACATACACACCTACCCACTATCTGGCCTACTTTCATGTGCGGTGGTGGGAATAAAGACAGAATCATCCTTGATTACCTCATGAAGGCAGCATCAGGGGACAAGCATCTTACTGGCAGCTGACTATGCTGAGCTAAACTGACATTAAAAATATATCCACGATTTATAAAATCAAACAGCAGAGGCAGGAAAGCAGGTGAATGAGCTTGCCGTAGTCATACAGCACACTAATTTGTCTATTTCAGGCTTTCACAATTCTTCCGAATGAGGAAAGGTCAATACAGATATCAATACTGTAAAAAGCCCAGGACTAAACTGGACACAGGATTTTCTGTTTTATTATTTTCTGTTATATGTAAGTTTTAATATATAGTGTGTCCTCAGAGTCAAACAGTCACACAGACACACCATGAAAAAAATAATCACACGTATAAACATGTGCTACTCTTCCAACCATGACGGCATCACAATCCAACAAACTGGGCTCTTAAAGCTCAACTTGAGTTGATGGTCATCGAGGAGAAGAAATCCTTACATGGTTTGTTATTTACTTTCTTTACTTATCAGGCGTGGTGTGTACATCAACACATTAAAGTAAATCTGACCCAGCACACCAGCATCACCAAAGAAAGGTCACCTCGACTGTTAGCACTGAGTTTTCTGACAACACCAGCTTGATGAAACATTTTTTTTCTCTATTTTGTGGGTCTGGTTTTGTTTTTGACCTTCTACCACTGAGAGGAGATGCAGTGACATTTTTATTGTACTGTACATATGTCAATTAAGTGTTACATTCTATTTCTATATAACTTTCATGTGTAGTTATGAGTGCTTGACGTTTCAGAATCTGTGTAAGAGTGACATACCCCGCCATGTTTTTCATATGGACTGCACACTTTATTGTTGTCACTAGCCGAATGTCCGTATCTCTGAAGATATGTAACAGCATTTTTAGCAATGAGGGAATAGTGAAAGGAAAAACATTTTTTGAGATAAAAAAAAAAAAACGTTTTCGAGAAGCTCAAAAACAACAGATGTGGACCGTTCAACAGTCTGAACTTTGACAAGCACACAGTAGAAGGCTGTCACTCATACACAGAAGATAATAATAAATAAAAAAAGAATATAAGATTAAGAAGACTAAGATTAGAGTTATATCTGGTGGTACTGGTGTTAAAAATCGACATAGCAATCATACATACAAAATATTTATATAGTGAATTATAAAGGATGGGTTTCAGGTGGATAAAATAAGGTTAAACATCCCCCAAATGTTAATATTATAACAGGATTAAAAATATGTTTTCCAACAAGTCAAAAGAAGTCACGGTCTTGTGTGAGTGATGCTGTGTTCTACATCTAAATATACACAGTCCAGGTTCACACAGTGACATACTAAGGAGTAAAGGAGCTGCCCTCTTCATAAGAAGTCAATGAAAGTTGTCTATAAATACGGCCTGTAAGCATTATTTAGTTTCCTCTGGAGAGTTTTCTTTGTGTCCTAAAGATCATGTTTTTGATTACAGCATTTAATGTTATAAAAATATTTGCTGAGGAGATATTTATTACAGCAAGCATGTAAAATCCTGAAAGCAGGATCATTTGAGAATTAATTAGTCGAGAAAAGCTGTTGCGAAAACACTCAAGAGGGAGGATCACTACTCCAGCACACAATGAATAATTAATTTGGAAAGCTATAAGGCAACGTGGCAAACGGGGACCAGGAGAAGAGGTGCAGTGAAAGGCCGTGTAGAGCGGGAAACTCAGTCTGAAGAACTAATCTAGTTTGGGTAGATGATTATATATGCATGCAAATTCACGGAGAGACGCAATCTACACATCAATAATACACAGACATTTAATGAATGTACTTTACTCTGGCATGTTGGTATCAGTGGAACGCTGCTCTGACACTTGCAGATGGCTTCCATATGTCAACTTCTCAAATGGAATGAATGAGTGAGTGAGTGAAATTAATAGCTAAAATAACAAATGTATCTCACCTAGATTCCTTATGATTAGTTTTTAATGGCTTGAAGTTTGATGTTAAGTAAACCTGATTTATTCATGAATTAATTTAACTTAGATTCTCAGTTCAACATTTATTCATTTTATATAAATTCAAATATTGTTCAGATCTGTCAGTGAAGAATTTGAGTTTTTCTTGCCATTATTATTATATAAGCCACTGAAAATTCATTCTAAGTGTGGAATGAATTTCTATGACCAATTGTTTGTCCGGATGTGTTGGAGACACATAATCAAATTCTAAAAAGAAGACCTGTGTTATTAAGCAACAAAACTTTGTAAGAGAATGTTTATGTTACAAAATAAAATATTAATTCACAAAGAATGATAGTAATTGATATTAAAATACAGCAATTAAATAAGACAGAATAGAGAGATTACAACGAGAAACGACCTCTGACGCCTATTCAGAACATTTTAACCCTCTTAACCCTAACCCTAACCAACATTTAATTTGCCCGACAAAGACTCCACAGCTGTGTTACAAGCTGGAGTCTCGCTACCTGAGGTCAATCTGCTTTTCACTGGGACTCTGGCACTTGAGCTGAAGGCCTTGATGGTGAGAGAGCACAGTTAATAGACTTCTTTCTAAGCTGAGCGGTTGTACAAAATTATTATAGATTCTAAAAAACATCCTTGCTACGGGTCCTTTGTCGTGGGGGAAACAGTGCAACAGCAGCTACTTCTGAAAACATGTCCTTCATACTGAAATGCAATTTCACAAGCTCCTCAACAGACAACAACCGCCTATTTTGCTGCGACAATGGCAGCCTGCCTCCAAACCCACCGGCCCGACCGGTGTGGAACAATTGGGTGGCAGGGAAGGTGACAGGTAATTTAGAGAGGTTGAGGGGAAAGCTGTAGATATAGACTGCCAACCTCAGCTGATCCTCTTTCACCAACATGGACTCTTGCCCTGTAGTGGACATCCACTGCAGGGCAGCTCCAAAAATACAATACGGACATATAAATCACACAAACTGCTCATGGGAAGAGCAGCCGTCTTCCAATCGGAAGATCTGCAGGTCGACAGTTCATACCCGAGCAGTCTGCACGTGGAAGGGTCCTTGAGCAGGACCCCAAACCCCAATAGGCTCCACGGGGACTTCAGAAAGACGCCCACTGCTCCTCAGGGATGGGTTAAATGCAGAGAACCAATTTTGCTACGTTGTACAACATGTATGATCGTATGTGACAATAAAGACTTCTCATTTGTGTTAAAAAAAAACCCTTGAGTTTATTTTTAATATGGGATATTGTGATGGAGAAATCTTAAATATTAATGAGGAAATAGAGAAATTGCAGAAAAATGGAAATATCTACATTTGTCAACCGTTCGTACAGGATTTTTAATATCTCATTCCCTACATAAGATTTATTTTTGTTAGATATTTCTTAATCTGTGAGGTTCAGCTTGTTCCACAAACCCTGTGTGCCTGTTATGGAGATGGAGATGCTCTGAGTCAATTGTCTAGTCATCACAATTTGGTCCTTATGAAAGTCAATCAGATCCATGTGTTTGCCCATTTTTCATAGTTCAAACACAAAAACTTTTGGATTAAAAGATAACTTGCTACTTGATATATCGTAGCCACTGACAGGTGCCATTGTAACGAGAAATTAATGTTTTTCCGACTACACTGGTGTGTTAAGTCAGAATCACCTGGGTGATAATGTTATGGCTGATCGGTGTATCATTTATTTATTTACTAATGCAACTTAGATCTTTTTTAATGAACAATACAGAGAGAAAAGTATATGCTACGGTTGATTAGTATTTTCTATATATGATGTGTGTGTGTGTGTGTGTGTGTGTGTGTGTGTGGTTATCCACTGAGAATTAGTGCGCTCCAGCTGTTAGGACCCCGTTGCTCTGACTTGTTGAGGACCCTGACTCCCACTAGTGCAGCACACAGGCCCAGAGGTGGTGAGACATACAGCGGTTCGACAGAAGAAGCAAGGGACAGTAACGGATAGCGATGGAAAGACAAAGGAGGACATCGCAGTGGCTGAACCCCACGCAGCTGCTCCTGTTCTTCAGGGAACCCAGCCGGGAAGCACAGCTCAAGCGCCTAATTCCTCTAATGTGTGCAGTCATGCGACGTGCGGGTGGGGGGTGAGAGTGAGGGGATTGTTGCGGCAACATGAACTATAGAGCTGATGGACTGATGGTGGACCAGCCTGACCGGGCCGGAGCGGCTGGCCACTGGCAAACGAGGTTAGCTTGAGCCAGTGAGACCAAGAGTACCATAGATGCCCACCATACTCATCATCTACAGTCTGTTGAGAGGCCTCTCAGCATTCCACAACAAAGTGGGAGAAGCACAGAACAGAAGGACTGAGTGGGTACAGAAAGTGGTGGGGGTGTGGATGATGTATATGGTTGACTGAGTGAGGAGGGCTCAGGTGGTCGGAGTGAGGTGAGAGGGCCTGAACAGCGAAAGCAGGGCTAACACAACACAGCTAGGTGCATCAAAAATATATATTATTTATATTTACGGGTAATTATTTAATCTATTAGGGTTATAGAAGGCATAAGCAGCTACGGATATCTAAGATGACGAGGTAGATTAAATATAATTGCAATAGACGCATTTCATTGATGAAAGGGAGAAATAAGCTATATTAAATTGTCACAGTTAAATGCAACTCTTTTGCATGTTTGATAACAAAAGTTAAATTTTACATAAAATAAAAATCATCAAAATGCTGGAAATTTCTCACATATCAAAAGGTGTCTCTCCAGTAGCACAGGACGTCAAGTTTTGAGGAAAATTTAAAAGTTATTGATCTATGTTGCAAAATTCCTCATCTAAAGTCACAGTCTAACTTATAACCATAAAAACAGCAAAAACTACAAATGACAAAAGTCCTTAAACAGCAGAAGGGCAACACTTAAGTACTAGGTACAAGAAAAAATAGCCAAAAAGAGTTATCACACATGCTTCCAGGTTCACAGAGAAGTCAGTGACTAACCACAGTCAGCAGGGGGAGCAGGTGGACCGCAGTCGGCTCCTGGTAAGTGGATCATGGGTGATACATTTGAAACCAATGTGCAGAGATCCACAGAACTTTCAAAGGCAGGTTCCCAGTTCGTACTGGGAGACTCAGTTTGTTGCTCACCACATAACATCTTATCAGTCACTGCTGACTTCAGTAATGTGCTTCTCTGTGATTCCCTCAATGTCCTGTAGTTCAGCTTCCTGCATCTGGATAAGGCAGACATCTCTTCACTTCACTGGTTGGGTGGCGCCCGACCACAGACTGGAGACATCTTGCATTGTGCCGATCTTCCAATATGTTTTGGCTTAATCTTTGAAAGGTGGATTTACATCAGGGCTGAGAGGAGAGTATGTGCCAGAAGTGATCTGTAGTTGTTTTTTTTCATTTTGAGATGTCTGGATACCGTTTCACATGCTACACTACCCAGAGGCAGCCTCGTTTATTTTAGCTCTGGATTGCCTGTTTTAACCATTTCTACCGAGTCATAGACAGACGGAAGCATCAAGTATTTCCCTGCCAGCTCTAAGTGGATCCGTTCTCTCACAGCGGAGTCTCCGTCAAGTTCCAAAGAGGCCTGGTATTGATTGCTTCCAAAATAGCGCTGGTCTAGCATTGCTTCATGCCATGACTGCATGAATTGAAGGAATCATGTCCCATTTCCACCAGCTCTGTTTTTTAGTCAGCATCAGCATTAGAATAGAGTTCATGTTCACCTCCTCCAATGAAGAACTTTTCCTTCTGAGACATTTTCTACTGGATATGATTTTGTAAATGCTACAAATGATTTTTTGTGAAAAAAAACACTAGAAAGGGTACACTGATATGCTGCAGGTCACTGCTATCAGTAAAAGAAAGTTGCAGTTCAGATTTTCAATGTACCTCCAAACAGACCATCGTGTGAAACTTCAAAATTCATTCAAAATCAACAAATCCTGCCTGGAATGAAGAATATTTAAAGGGTTACATGGAAAGCTACCATGTTATCGTGAATTACTTGTCAGTGTTGTTCAGGGCTCTGCTATGATTGACCAGTCCAGTCTGGGTTCTAAAGGTGGGACTAAGATCCATTCTTTGAACATCATTTTCACCTTTTGTTTTTGCTAGATATAGATGTGAACGACATTGTGGTGAACTCATCACTAGATCCCCGCAATATGTTATTTCATTAGTGTGTGGGCAACTTAAACATACTGTATGTTGATGACCTTTGACAGCTGCTCTCTGGTAAAAAATGGTAAACTTGAAATGTACCCAAATAGTAACAAACAAACCATCAGCTGGTTGTGAAGAGCTTTGATTTCATTCATCTCATCAGTTTACCAGTTATCCTCCCTCAGACCACTTAATAGGTTCTAACGACTTCACACCAGGAACACCTACCAAGACCAGCAGTTCTTAAAACGGACTCACTCAGTCAACTGGCAATCACAATTTGGCCCTTGTCAGATTCTTACCATTGTCTATTTTTGTTGCTTTCGACACATCAACATCAGGACATCATTTAAATTTTCTGCTTAATAGATCCCACCCAATGACAAATACCATTGTAACAAGATAATCAAAGTTATTAGGACCTTTACTGTCAGTGGATATAATGCGATGGCTGTCGGGTGTATTTGTTGCTAAATTACATTAACCTTTGTATAAAACCTCAGCTGAACAGATTCCAGCCTTGGTGAAATTTCAGTGTGTTTAACAAAAGTTATTCTTCGGCATGGGTAAGGGGCAGAAATCCAGGAGGCCAAACACCTTACCCGATGCTGCCTTGAAAGAGTGCTTTTGTAAGAAGTCCAGGGTCTGAGCGAGAGCTTTCTTGTTGCAGTGTGTGGAGAGCTCCTCATTGCATTCAAAACACCTGTCACAATGAGAGGGAGTCACAGGCAGAGAAAGGCCGTAAGCTGGAGTAGAACACAATCAGACACGATAATGGAGGGATAATTCCATACTACTCTATTGGGAAATAAATATAATTAAAATTTTCTGTAAAATAATACATAGAATTGGAAAATGAAGCTGATGGTGGTAGCCACAATCATATAGAGAGCTAACAACCTACACATCTGTTTGCAATGTCACAGATGTGACAATGACACAGCCAGTATCTTGATGCATCTCATCTCAATACATACATACATTATCGGTCCTGGCTTTTTCATTACAGTTTAGGCTATAGTTTATGTTATTGTGAGTTTTTTTCACCAGGCCTTCCACGTGCTCAAGCTGATGGTGATGCAGTGAGACTCTGGATTGAAGGCTTGGTGGTGCTTGACAGCATGCTGTATTCCTGGCTGGGTACAACCCTGTAAAATACATTAAAATACATTCAAGCCGGCAGCACAAATGCCCAAATAGCACTATGAATATATATATATATATATATAGTATATATATATACTATATATACACACACTATATACTATATACACTATACTATAGTATATGTATACACTATAGCATTAAGTGTCCACACTTTCATATTTAAATCATTAATTATTACCTGGAAACCGCACTTTAAGCACACCACGATGTCATGGGATGCTGCTGAGTCTGCATCGATCATGGTCCTCTCCTTCAGGCACTCAGAGCACACCAGCCACACACTAGAGAGCACCGATTTCTTCACCGAGTTCAGCTCTACGGCCTTACTCACATGCTGGCAAGTCAAGCCTGGATACAAATCATAATGATAACATGCAAAATACCAATACATGTTCTTTTCAATCGGCTTTAGGAAACATTTTGAGACTCTTGAGTGATTTTCTGTTTTACATGTATTACAATATTCTCAACACGAAAGACTAGAAATTTGTGTAATAGAAGAGGCATATATGATTTTTGTTGCGATTCTTTAGATATATGCCTTGTAGTTCATATTCCACTGGGGTCATGGGGTTTCATTAACACACAGCTCATTGCCCAAATAACGACAAAGTTATGAAAACCTCAACATTCTACAAATAGAAAAATGAAGGAAGTCATCATTGTTCAGTTGAGACCAATATTGTATTTCCAGTGCTGTCAAGTGAAGTGGCCATACACTCATAGACAAAAGAATAAACAGATAATGGGGCAACCTCTTATTATTACATTATGTGTTGCTAATTTTGAATGAAATTAAACTATGCCATATACATAACAAGTGATGTAAGTGAAGCTAACACTGGCAGAGCGACTAAAGCTAGCAAGAGTCAACGAGTCCGCTCTATGTACGCTGCTCATTATTGTTTTAAAATTTTCAAGAAAAAAAAAAGAAAAAAGGAATCGGCCATGGACGGGTGGGTCAGATTTGATAAAAAAATCTGTCATCGGGAAATGGTGCACCTCTATTTTTAACCCAGGAGTTTATTAACCTGTAAATTATTTGAAGAACTTACTGAATAATTCTCCAACTTTAAACTCACAGGAACACCACCTTCAGAGTGTCTGGCGCTTGTTTCCCTGACTTACCACTGACTTCATCTGGTGACTCTTCATCTCGAGGATTCCTCGGTTTATTAGTCCTCTTAGTCATGTCAGCTTTTAAAGAAAAAGGGTCCTTTAGCCGCATCTGGAGCTCTGGATGGGAGGATGGAGAGAATTCAATAGGCGGAGGAATAAAATCTGCATTCAAATGACTGAAAACAATATGAATAATTTGATGATAATCAGTATCATTAGCCAATCATGTTTATTTGAAACGAGTTCGAGCAGATGAGTGAGTTGATAACAATTATTATAGACGCCTTTGCAATAACTGTAATAGAAGAAGAAGAAGAAGAAGAAGGAGAAATTCATTATTGATCACAGACAGCCCTACACAGTACAACATAATGAAATTATTTTTCTGCATTTGACCCATCCCTGAGGGAGCAGTGGGCAGCCCTTTTGTAGCGCCCGGGAAACTAGGGTTTCAGGGTCAGCTAATAAAATTGATAACAGATGTGTTAGAATTAAAACAATCTGCCATAACATTAAAACTATCTGCCTCATATTGTGTAGTAAACAATGTGTGTTCAGATGGTTCTCTATCAGAACTAGCAACAGCTTCTCATCTCAACCCTCTTGTGAACCCGACTGAATCGCCAAGTTCAATCTTCAGGGGTGATTAAAGGAAGCTGGTTATTGGCAATCTATTGGTCATTACACAACCTGGCACTCATTTGGACCCACGCATGTGTGTTTGATGGTGTTCAGTATTAGCTATAACATTAAAACCACCTGCTTCATATTGTTTGTTCCTTTTTGATGCCAAACAGCTCTGCAATGCTTTCTGTGTTCTGACACCTTTTCCATCAATACCAGCGTTTACTTATTCAGCAATTTGTGGTGCAGGAACTCTTCTGGGGAATTGGAAAATATGGGCTAGTCATCACGATTATTGCCACCCCTAGAAAATACTTTGATATTCCGAGGGAGGTTACACAAGCTGTCTTATTCTCTCATACATGGTTCCATGGACTCCATCAAATACCAGCGGATTTTGGAGGAAAGGCTATTAGCCTCTACCAGGAAATTTAAAGTGGGCCGTGGGTTGGACCTTTAAGCAGGACAATAATCTGCAGCACACCTAAAAATACACCCCTGAGTGGTTCAGAGATCACAAAATAAGTTTTTACCATGGCCATCACAGTCACCAACCTAAACCCAATAGAACATACGGGAGATGTGCTGCCGAAGAGAGTTCACAAGCATTAACCTCAGAATTTGAGGGACTTGGAGAGTTTCTGTATGGAGGAATGGTCTCAGATTTCCCCACGTGTTCTCAAACCTCATCACACACTACAGGAGACTCCGGGCTGTTATTGTGGCAAAAGCGGGCTGTACGTAATGTTACATGCCGGGTACCAGTTACAGTGGCTCACATGTTTTAGATTAAAAAAAGATTTGCTTCATGGGACGAATGTTATGTTTTATAAATTATGTTACTTGAGTTATAAGTTAGATTTTTTTGTAAAAGATCTGAATTCAAGATCATGGGTAAGGACAATAAAGACATTCTGTGTAACTCATTTAACCCGTTTTTTGAATGGGTACCAATATTTCTTGAAGTCACTATATATCCGAACCACACACATGTGTCACTGCAACAAGGTAAACAAAGATATCCTGACGTCACTTGTCATTGGTTATCATGTTATTGCTGATAGGGCCTAGATATACAGTGTGTGAATGATCAAGTGTTGGGGAGAGGTTAATTTCTGATATGTACTTGTGGAAATCTTTGAAAAATGTAGTTTTTAAGTATTTGTTCACTAAGACATTCACTGATTTGTTGTCCTTTTCTTCATAACGGTGGATTAAGTATCCTTAAGGCTCAAAGTCGACTGTAGGAATTTGGAAAGATGTTGAAACAAAATAAAAAAATGTGTAACTGTCCGAATCCCTAAAGGTTGCACATTTCAATGAGAATAAAAAAAAGACAGCCAGAAATAGAGGATGATATACTTATATTAAGAATAAACAGATTACTGGTGAACAGTAATAACAGTTAAGAAGCCTCAACTGTCCTCGAACCTTTCATCTATGTGAGACTGATGTTTATTAACGACATTTAACAAATAAACTAAAAACCTTCTCAGCGCTGTATTAACATAAAACTGGTTATTACTCACCTCTTTATTTCAGCTCCTGTGTTGACAATATTAACTAAACTGAGACCAACGGTTAGATGTCAACTCTTCCTGGCTAGCGAACAGGCTAGCTACATTAGCTCATCAAAATAATTTTACATTAAACTGTGAGTTTAATCCAACAATATACTGGGATATGAAAACATTTCGTATTATACAGAGTACCGACTGTAGAAGAACGTTATTTCCAATAGTTCTCCGTTTTTGCCTTTGATTTAGTAGATTATGGCAAGCTTTCGCTAGCATCAGCTATCAAGCCTCAGTCAAAATGTGACGCACTACGGCAACTCCGTGTGGCCCAATGGTGCGTTCAGAACGATGGGAAATTCAGCACAGAATGTACACAGAATCACAAATTTAGCTGTATTCACGGCCAGTACATATCTTTTCATATACATAACCACATAATGATGCTAATGTGATCATAATTTAAAATAATAATTTGTAAAGCTTGTGGAAACGTCTGAGAAAGCGGCGAGGGGTATTGCTATCATAATTCATTAATCCACATTCATAATTTCATCCGTTTTTTTAGATAGATAGTTATTTTGTTATTTTAGAATAAGCATATAATTATACATTTCCTTAATACTTTGAGTTCAAGCATCTAATCGTGTTCATATAAATGGACTTATTTAATGGCTTGTGTTTAAGTTTGACTAATGAAATTATAGGATTTTTTTTTCTTATATTGTCCGTAAAAGCTTTCCGTAGTTCTGCAATCTGGCTAGTTGTAGGACACTGATAGGAAATTGCGATTTAGGCTCTTCGCACGTACTGCGCATTAAAGCGTTCATGTGGATAAGTTGCTAACTAACTAATGAGTAATGTTTATCAGAAGGTGTCTGAGGTTTGGAGTGGGTGTTCCGCGTCTATTATGGAACAGTACCGTCCAGCCGGGGGCTTCTGTCCCGCCAGGTCGGAGTTTTGCGTCCAACCATGACAACACTCACCTCTATCATGAAAGTAAGTTACAAATCTAAATGCATGGCTTTTCCTCTTTGACTCATGATTCAAGGTCATATATTTGAAATCGTTCATATATGAAATGTTTGCTTTGCAGAGTTGCTGCTGCGCAGGTTCACTTCAGGACCACCGAACACAGACGTGACCTATGACCAACTGAAGAAGCTCCTGGTCGGAGGCACAACTGTGGTGATAGACGTTAGAGAGCCATGGGAGCTCAGGGAGTATGGCTACATCCCAGGATCCATTAACGTCCCTCGTGAGTGTCATCCTACCTGAATTATACAGAACAAATGCTGTTACTTTGGCTAGAAAGTAAGGTTATAGCTACTTCTTAGACATAATATTATGGAATCGTCATTGCTGCTGCCTCAGAGTCTGCAGATCCTTCGTGTTAATCCTGTAACTCAAAACTACTTTATGGATCCTTTTCCAATGTTGTACCCACATTAAGCTTAGTACGAGAGGGATTTATTTTTGGAAAGGTTTCTTGTCTATTTAAGTTTTAAGTTTTTCGGGCCATACTTTCTCAATGTCCTTGTACAAAGCAGGGGATTTGGGGCTTTTCTGTGATATACCCTTGCTGGAAGACAGCGTAGGCCTGTAGTTGTTTGTGTTGTCAATAAAGTGTAAACAAACTTAGGGATGGCAATCATTCAAAGTATGTATGTATGTATATATATATCTATATATAGATATATATATATATATCTATATATATATATATATCATTTGGTGGTACCACGTTGGACCCCCTTTTGGCTTCAGAACTGCCTTAATACTTCTAATACATCCAATCACCTGTCAGTGGGTGGGACATAAGTTAACAATTTATATTTTTTATCCTTTATTAGCCAAATACAGGCATACATGGTATAACATAGTGAAGTTCTATCTCTGCATTTGACCCATCCCCGAGGGAACAGTGGGCGGCCCCTGTGATATCAGTTGATGTGTTGGAGGTAGGAGAAAATCAGTGTGAGGTTATGAGAGCAGTTTGACAATAGCCAAATTGTGATGGCGAGACAGCTGTGTGTAAGGACCTCTCCAGAACCGCAGGTCTTGGTGGATGTTCCTTGTCTGCAGTGGTTAGTCTGCAGACAAGGTCCCTACCACAATGAACCGCTGACTAAGGCTCACAGAATCTCTTGGGGAGTGAAGGTTAGCCTGTTCTGATCCCTCAGCAAAATCTGCTGAAAAAGAACACAATATAAGGGGTTATTAGATGTTCATAATGTTATGGCTGATCATAAGCTCGTTCGTGCCTTTGTTCTATTGCTACCGCATTCATTCCTTTATTGCTTCAATATATTCTCTGAAGTTAAATAGATCTTCAGTTTAATATTGCTGACACCTTGACAACTTGGTGAATGTTCTGAGGAAGCACATAAAGTGCCGCCTCACCCTCTTCATAGTCAACATTCCTTTGATGACACCGTAATAAGTGTATCTTGGTGCTCTGATACCCAATCAGAACAGTCGACTGGCACAGCAATATTTCTCTTAACTTGACAGTGCATATTTTTAAAGTTTTTCAGGTTTATATTTAACCTGCCTGTATTTTTTTTACCTCTGCAGTGGGACAGGTGGGCACCGCCCTCCTGCTGAGTTCAGAAGAGTTCAAAGAAAAGTACGGTGGTGAAATGCCTCAGCCTGCGGATAGCATTGTGTTCAGCTGTCTGGCAGGGATAAGGAGCAAGAAGGCACTCGAGACCGTCGCCCCCTTGGGATACAAACAGTGAGATATGTTTTCCTGTTTTTGTATTTGTCAAGAAAATTGGTTTCCATCTCTTTGTTAAGCCCAGAAATGATTTAACTATGGTGGTCATGTGTAGCGATGTTTAAATAAGATTTATTTTTATTGTTATCGCCTGCCTTTTCCGAGATTTGACAAAACCTGGAGTACTTGTATATTTTGTGGCTGATTTTCGATTTCACCGTTCCATTCAACCATGAGTTGGTATTAAATTCCTTCCGCCTGAGGTCATTGACCTCTGCATGCACAATCCCAAACAATCATGAATTGTTCTTTTGAGACCACCCACATACCACACCTCCGGTATCCACATGAAAATTTCAGAAAACATTTTGTCATTGTAATGGGCTAACCATGAAATTACTAAATCTAGTGTGTTTTTCTCTTCTCTCTTTTTGAGTCACAACAGATTTAGCTTCTTTATATTTCATATAAATGCTGTATCACATTTAATGCAGCTCCTTATTTCGGCCCTTTTCTCTTTGTTTGCAGTGCCCAGCATTTCCCAGGTGGATGGCAAGAATGGTTTAAAAATGAACACCAGAAGTGATCCACGGATAACGGAGCAGGAGAAGAAAATATATACTCTCAGCTTAATGAGCAAAAAAACAGTAGCTTAAACCAGAGCAACATCTCGGCAGAGATGATTAACAAGGAGACTTTTTCAAACCTTCATTTTTGTGATTTAAGTTGTTCTCGTCTTTGAATCTCAAAGGCCAGAGGACATCAGCAATAATGGCTGCCGCTGAAAGAAATCATAACCACTGTGATTTTACTTGAAGGAACTTTTGATTCTGTCTCAGCATCGATACAGTTACAAACCTTTTACAGCTTATGCACAAATATATATAACCTTTGAATTACTCTTCCACTCCAGGTATCAAAACCTAATGAAGCGCTTGTCAATGCACTGATGACTCACCTGCGTGTCCCATGATTGTGACTTAAAATGAAGCATTTTATTGTGTAATGAGACGTAAATATCAGTTTGCTGCTCTCGCCAAAAATCATTCACTGAATAAAATCTAATTTTTTTTGTCTGTTTTCACGACTCAAGGACAGTTTTTCTGTTAAAAAGGTCATGAGAGAATGTTTGTTTTGATCATTTATGGTTTAAGGAGGCAGCGGGTGGCTTGATGAGGTGACAGCTGGTGGGATTAAAATGATCTTAAGTATTTAGGGGCCTTGTCTAATACCCACTGTGTCTCAATGTGAATTTCCCAACCACCCTCTAGGGAACGTTAAGATTCCTTCCTCACAGATGATAACAAATGTGTTTGTTTTCAACAAAACCTCTTCTACGGCATATTGACCACGGTTATGGCCCTTGTTCCCACCCCTTTTACAACTGAGTTCCAAACAGAAAGTATCAATTATATTCTTGTGTTTCAAGATTTATAAATCATTCAAGCAGGCCAGAAAGATAGAAGGGGTTTGTTGATGCTTCATCATCGTCGCAGAATAAGAAACTGACCTCTGCCTGACTTCCCACATGGACGATTAAATGATCTAAGACGTGTTAATAGTGTTTCCGCTCATGTGACATAATATTTCCCGAGCAGGCTAGAAAGTCCTGAAATGATTGTTGATATTTATCGGGTAACCCTTGAGATCAACACATCCAGCCACACCACGTCATTTCACCGGCTAATATGAAAAACGACGGTATCCATGTCTAGATATATAGATAGATCATTTATTAATCTCCATAGGGGAACATATTTTTGTTGTTGAAGCAACTCCAAAAAGATTAGAAAAGTGACAGTGGCAATAAAAGTAAGAGAAAGTGTAAAAAAAACATTAATATTCCTTTCATGAATTATTAAATCAGCGTATTAAATTTTTTTCCCAAGAAGTGAAAAACCATGCCAATAACTTTTTTTTTATCTATATAAATATATTGGGCTATATTTATAAAAAGTGATTCAACTGAAATTGTGTGAAAATGCAATATTCTATTTAGATATTAACGCATGATGCACGTAAAAACATTAAATAACAACAATAGACTAGGATATTTTGGAAAACATAGACTTTTCTGTTTCTGAATTGATTTGATTCCTAGACAAACCTTCGACTCTTACATTGTGATGCAAATGTTTGTCTTTCCCTTCTAAAATCCATACAGGTTTCTTGTGAAGACAATTACTTTTTACTTGAGGGGATCTTAATAGTCTGCTCATCCTGCATATCAAGCTATCCCTGAAACTCATCATCCTTACACTTCAAGATTCTCCTTCTCACATTCTCTTCTCTCCATTGGTTTTCCTGAACATCTGTCTCACTGCCTGTCTCTCCTCCTGAGCTGTCGCTGGACTCTCCTCTGTCCTGCGTCATGGGTGATGGTCCTCATCCCTGCCACTCCCTCGTGGAATTTCCCCAGTCACCCCATAGTTCTGTCTGATCCTAGACTTTAAGCATTGAATCAAAATATAAAAAGACATCAAAGTGAAGATGACATCATGATTTTAGATAAAGAATACAAAATAATGCAGAGACTAATATAAGGCCCAATTGGTAGAATATAACCTTTGATGCATGATGTCCACTGATGTGGCAGATCGGCTTATCACCCAAAGGAAAATTATATAAAATTAAACTGTTTCAATCAGAGAAGACAGAGAATGAAGACAAGGTGAATGATTTATGACAACAGATGATGTGTGATTATTATTCTATTAGAGAGTCTTTGGCATTCAGACCCTTCGGCAGGGATTGACATCGAAGGGTCTATGCCCTGAGCAGCAGCATGGAAAATCCCTCTTTGGAGTCTGGATACCGGTGGTGGTGGCTGATGACTCTGCTGAGGTTGATGAATAACGACGCTGATGGATCTGCAGGGATGAAGGTGGAGCGTGTAAGGCTATAATTGTCGCAGGCTCACCAAAATTGGGTAATTGAAGATTGGAAAAAACGTTGCTGGTCTGATGAGACTTGATTTAAGCTTCTGGATCCATCCTGCTTTGTATCGACAGTTCAGTCCGGTGGTGGTGGTGTAATGGTGTGGTGAATATTGTCTTGGCACACTTTGAGCCCCTTAGTACCAACTGAGCATCGTTTCTTTGTGAACCATCTTCGGATTGCTACGTCCAGCCAAGCAAGCAAGTAACTTCTTTCGGCTCTTTCCCTTTTTGGGGGGTCACCACAGCAGTTCGTCTCTTTCAGCATATTGATTCGGCTTATGTTCTTACGTCGGATGCCATCCTGACAAAACCCTCCGACTTCATCCGGGGGTGGGTACGCGCACTAAATGTGGCTGCGTAGGCTGGTTATCCTTATATAGAACATAAACCAAAAGTATAAATACACATGTATTTAAATAAGGGTAAACATTACTAGAGAAATATTAAGAACAGAATTCTAGTTAAAGCAGTCCAGTGTATTCATGGACAGTAGTATAATTTGGCAGATGCACACTTGGCGTGGAGTTTGTGTGAGGTGGACGAATGGTTGTCAAGTTCCAGTGTTTCAAACGCACAAATAATTTGAAAGGAAGATGTGACACCATGGTGGCCTCTGAAAAGAGCATTCTTAAATACTGATAAAGGAGACACCTTAATGAGTATTGATTGAGTGACAACATATTGATATAGGTTGATTCCCAGAACAGGTTCCGCCTCCTCATCATGCGCTCAGGCATGTCTGGTGTCAATAGAGAAACATGGATGTTTGCTTAATCATTAATGTCAAGAAATAGCAACGCATTCTGACTTGCCGCATCACAGTGTTGCTGAAAATGAGAGGGTTCTAATTTAAGCGTAGGTTATTCAGCGTGTGGAACATGAGCGTCAGGTTTTCAGTAAGGCTTCCGGATTCTTACTGTATATTTGAACAGCATTCTCTGACCCCTGACCGAGTAGTGACCCTGTAATAGAATCACTCTGACCTCTGCTTTCCCCCCTCATATCACTGTACCATGTCAACCGCAAATTCCAGACAACCCCCCCCCCAACACTTCATTTTCTTCTGCCTCCTTATTTCCCCTCGTTCTCTTACTTATGATTTTAATACGTTGAAAACAGAATGAACTAATAAGCACTAATTTATGTCAAATCTTGCCGGGGCTCTCCGTGCCTCTGCAGCCTCGTGGGCTCACCCTCCAGCTTCTCAGCATTCAATTAAACTTCCTCCTCCTCCCATTAGAACAGATCACATCAGTGCTGCACCTTCTGTGCAGGATCTTCTGGGTGACTGGACCCTGCTTGCTTCCCTTCTGCTGCCAGTGCTGTAGTGGACACTGAAGGGGTGGATGTAGCATAATCCTGGCAAAACCCATTACGCATGTGATAGAAGGCGACACTGAGGCATGATTGCCCTCTATATTTTGCAAAGACTGATGGGTAAAGCTTCATTGATGCTGTGAGTCACTATCCCAGCCCAGCTATGCTCCTCACAAGCTGCTGACAGATATCTGAACAGCAGGTCCAAACCTCTGAACTGATGTAGTGCCGAGGTTCAAGATTCTCCAAGTGTTGGCTCATGAATGCGTTTGACAGCGGCGGGGCATGACTGGCCATGAGGAGTATAAAAGTAGATACTGGGTCGACATGCAGGGAGTGCAAACGAGGGGGCTCAGCCGTCAAGTGCAGCAAACCACACCCTGCTCGAGTTCTTCTTCTGTAGAGAACCGGGGGAAACACAGCCTCTGCCGCCACCATGAGTCGCAGCCCCGAGAGGATGTCGTCCTACCGCAGACACTTTGAGGACAGCAGCTGCTCCTGTTATCAAGTCAGGGTGTCCAGCCCATCTCCCACCAGGAGAGAGACGCGTGAAGCCTCTGTCGGCTACTCCTGCAGAGCTGGGGCCAGCAGCATGCGGGGGGATTCAGTGGGACGAAGGAAGCTCTCAGCTGTACTCAGAACCCGCCTGCTTGGAGGAGGGTAAGCTCTGCCTATGCATGGACTGATGCAGTGTTGAGTAAGAAGGCTTGACAGTTAGATGTAGGTCATGTTGTAACACATTTTTACCAGACTCGTCAAACTGTATTTCAGTATTATTTTGTTTTGAATTCTCATGATATAATCATATTTTGAATGTAAAGTCTTTGGCTAACGGGGGATTTTTCAGAGTCAGTGCAGGAGTCACGGTGTGTGTCGGGCCAAATGGAGAAACTCCAATGGATCTGGATGTGGCTGCAGCTGAGAACCAGGAGTTCTTCAAGACTCGCAGCGGTGAACGACAGGAGATGGTTGTCCTCAACGACAGACTGGCTGGGTACATTGACAAGGTAAAAGAAATCCTCCTCATCAGTACATTTGACCTTTTCCATCAGTGTCAGTCTTGAGGCCTGGATAAAATTGAATAGGGCTGGTAATGAGGTTTCCAATACAATTCAAATCATTTCAATTCAATTCAATAACATTACATTCAATGAAATTAAATCCAACCCCCCATCCCACTTCCAAACCCACACAAACACACAAACACACACACACACACACACGTACACAAAGGTCTTATACACACAGAAAAGGAAAGAATTCTGTGCAGAACCAAGAGAGAAATGTCACAGAGAAAGTAGAAATAAAATATAATTATAGTATTAAAAATAAAACCAGTACTGAAGAGTCATTCATTCCATTTTGTAGATTTTGTAATTTAGTTTCTTAGGGGGTAAATACTTTTTCACACAAGCCCAGTTGATATCACTATATCACTGGTAGCACTTTGAGATTTGATCCAAATGTAAAGTGCATTATGAATTAAATGTATTATTATTATTTATTATTATATCAGATAACTTTTCTGATTCAACAAATAAAATAGGATTTGTTTGAAGTTTCAACACAATTTAGTTTGTATGGAAGAGGATGAGGGCCAAATATGTGAATGTTCCTTTTTTGACCTGAAATCCATTTTTTTTGTCTTGTAATTCTGAATTTCTGACTTGAAATTCAGAATTTCTGACTTGAAATTCAGAATTTCTGACTCAGAATTTTATTTTATTCTCAGAGTTCTGACTTTAAACTCAAAATCCCCCCCCCAAAAAATGAATCATGTAGCCCAGTTCTGAGGATTAAGTCAGAATTTAAAGATCAAAGTAAGAATTCTGAGAATAAAGTCAGAATTCTGAATTCAAAAGTTAGAATTTTGGAAATAAAGTCAGAATTAGGTCCATTTGTCGCCCTAATCCTCTTCCGTAAATATGAGACGCAAACATAAAATTACGGAAGAAATAAAGAGGGGTCCAATACTTTTTCACAACACTAGATTGCATTTTTTTTTTTTTGTATTTGCAGGTTCGATCACTGGAGCAGCAGAACAAGTTGCTGGAGGCAGAGATCGAAGCCTACCGTAACCGCTTCCAGAAGCCAACAGGTCTGCGCCTCCTGTATGAGGAACAGCTGAAGGAGCTGAGAAAGATTGCTGAACAGATGAGGGTTCAGCGGGTGAGACTGATAACTCCAAGCCACACATGGCCCCTTTTTTGTTTTTACTTATATATTTCCAGGCACTGGATCTATCCAGTGCCACTGGATTCTTTGTTTTCGGGCGAGGTTTACACCTCACTGAGCTGCAGAGAATCCATCCAAGCAACGATACAAGACGTCAACTTGTTGTTTTCAAGGTTCCTTACCTGGTAACAGGCTTATTTCTGGCAGGCAAATGGAGAGGTGCCCGAGCGTATTAAGGTGTCCTGGAGTGCAGCTGTCTTCAGCTACGTTTTATGCACGGATGAAGGATGGCTTGATTATGCATTTTTCCCCGCACACACAAACACACACATACACACACAAACACAGAGAGAAAAAATGGAAGCGTAAAACGCTTAAGGGACTGATGTACATTTCTTCTCAGGTACTTGAACACACCACAAATCTAATAGACAACCATGTTGCTTCTGTTTTTTTTGGTTTTCAGGACATCTCCTTGGCGGCTAAGGATGCAAGAACTGCTCAACTAGAGGCAGTAAAGATAAAGTACGAGGAGGCTGTAAAGCTGAGGAAGAAAGCTGAGCGAGACGTCGAAGCCTTGCGTCCAGTAGGCACCATTTAATTTAATCATCATCAAATTTATTATTCAGTCCGACCCCCGCAGGTTAAAAACAACTTGTGGTCTTCAGGACGTTGACAAAGCCACCTCCTCATGTATCGCCATGGAAAAGAAGCTGGAGCAGCTGGAGGCCGAAATTGAATTCCTAAAGCGGGTTCACCAACAGGTGCATAACATCTTCACCCCAAAATCACTGGGGTCATTTTTCACTTCCCTTGTTACGAAGGATTTCTTGTTTTTTCCTTCAAGGAAATCGATGAGCTCATGAAACAGATCCACTCTGCTCACGTCTCAGTTCAGAATGTATTCGACCTCCCAGACATGGCTGCTGCGCTGAAACAAATCCAAACCCAGTATGACAGCATGGCAGCCAAAAATCTCCAGGTAAAATAATCAGACATCCGCTCTCCCTGGAGTCAAATGAGAATCCTGTTTTATTTCCCCTCATTTTTTTTTCTTTCTTAAATAAGGAGATGGATTCATGGTATAAAAACAAATTTGAGGATCTGACCAGTAAGACATCTAGGCAGGTGAATACAACTCGAAGCTTTAGAGAAGAGCTATCAGGTGCCAAGAGGGATGTGAGTATCAAAAGGTAGACATGAATAAAGTGATATTAAAAGACCATAATGACTATAATCATATAAAAATATCTTCAGATCCAAAGCAAGGAAAATTATTTGGAAAACCTGAGGACCAGGAATGAAGCTCTTGAGGCACAAATCCGAGAGAAACGAGAAAAGTACAGACAGGATTTGGAAGACCTGCAGGTAAAAGGAGCTCATGTTGTGTGGTTGCTGCAGGAGTGTTGAGGCACACACCTGCTCACAGTAGAGGTAATTGTGAGCTCATGCTTCCATGCATGGAGACACAAAACCACCGCAGTAATGCATTCAACCGGGCCGCTCTGTTCACAGGCTCGGATTGAGGCCCTGCAGCTGGAACTGAAATCCACCAAGGAGAAAATTGCGGTGCACCTGCGAGAGTACCAGGACCTCCTGAATATCAAGATGTCTCTGGAGATGGAGATTACAACATACAGGTGAAGAGAAATTTGTGAAAAAAGTATATATATTGGCTTGAAGTTCTGATCATCTTTGATTATGTTTTTTTCTCCTACAGAAAACTTATCGAAGGAGAGGATCTGCGTCTCTCTGGCATGATGCAAACCGTGTCTCTGACCCACTGCAGCACGAGTGCTATTGGTGCTGGAATGAGCTCCGGCGGAGGAGGCATGGGTGGTGTTGGTGGAATGGGTGGCGGAGTAATTGAAGATAGTGGTGGAAGTATTGGAGGAATGGTGAGTGAAGTAGGAAGACTGGGTAGTGGTGCTGGAGGATTGGGTTTAAGAATAGGCGCTGGAGGTCTGGGTTACAGGAAGGGTCCCGCTGGTAGGGCGCGTGGGGCGGACATGGTCAGTCGTCATGGGTTTGATGCTGGGGGTGTTGGTGCTAGCGCAAGGGATGCTGGTACTGGTGGAGTAATGGGTGATGCAGGAATTAGTGGTGCAGGATCTGGTGCTGATGGAGTGGATGCTAGACACTTTGGTTCTGTTGGTGGTTCAGCATTGGGCAATAGTGGTGGAGGTATAGGTGCTGCAGGATTAGATACCAGTTCTAGAGGTGTGGGTGCTGTCGGTTTGGGTACTGGGTCTGGAGGTGTGGGTGCTGCAGGATTAGGTACCGTGGCTGGAGGTGTGGGTGCTGCAGGTTTTGGCTTTGGGACTGATGGTGTGGGGGCTTCAGGTTTGGGCTCTGGGGCTGGAGGTGTGGGGGTTTCAGGTTTGGGCTCTGGGGCTGGAGGTGTGGGGGTTTCAGGTTTGGGCTCTGGGGCTGGAGGTGTGGGTGTTTCAGGGGGAAAGGTTGACAGTAGAGTAAATTGTTCTGAAATGGGTGCAGGTAGCGGCTCCACGGGTTCATGTAGCATTGGTGACACTGGGATGGGGTTTAGAGGAGGAAGTAGCAATCTCGATGCAGGGAAGAATGATGGAATTGGCCAAAGCATCTATACGGATGGAGGAAAAGATTTTAGAATAGGTGGAGGAATCAAAGGCAGAACAGGAAGTGAGGGTGCAAATGGAGGCCCACTGTCAGACACTGGTGGAATGGGTGACCCCAGTGTTATCATAATGGGGTATGGATCCACTGGATACGGTCCCATCAATGATACCTACATAGAACAGGCTGTGGAGCTGACAAAGAGAAGGACGGTGCTTATTAGGTAAAGGTACCATGAGGGATCTTCTCTATTTCTTTTTATTTCATTTAGAAAGAAAGAATGCCTTTAAGTTCCTTAACCTGCTTGACTACAGGTTCTGATAAAGGCCAGCACAAATTTTAATCAGGTTCCATCCAGTTTAACAAGACTTATAGCCTTCAACCTTCTAAATACCCTTTCTTTTCCTAAAGAACCATCAGATGTGAAGATGACGTTCTGTGGATGGACCTCCAGGAAAAAACCTACACCATCACAGGGGCAGCCGACGACTCTGATGATGACTGACCAACGCAAATTTCCATGTGGCCTCATCGCGCCCTCAAACCCCCACGCCCCTCTGAGCTTTGCACTGACCAAAACCCATGTCTGAGCGCTGACCTTTGCCCTTTGCCCTGGACAAGAAGACCATGACTGCCCTTTGGTTCGAGTGAAACCTCTTCTTCACAGGGTTTAAACATGCCTCACTAGGAAGACTCAACATGGTCTCTAAACTTTTGTCCGCCTCACAACCCCTCCCTCTTTTTCCTACCGGCTGCAAATAAAGCTATCAGCATTCAATTACCTTGTCCGTTTTATGTCTTACTCACTGTGTGAGATGATGCTACCCTATGTTTTCATGTGACGCCGGTAAAAGCCCACTTTAGCTCAACTAAGAGAGATTTTGATTATTTAAATAGCTTTGAGATGTTAAGAAAAATAAAGGGGGGGGGAGATGAAGTAGCGAGAGAACAGCAAAATGGAGAGAAAGGAAGAGTCACCTGAGGGTCACGGAAGTCGCATTGACACTTTCTGGGAGGCTAAGGAATCCGTCAGTCAGATTCTGTCCTGCAGCGCTGCGATGGCACACAGCCGTTTCCTGTCCTCATTCCATCCACATCCACACCTTTTATTCCTGCTGATGATTGGGAGCGATTGGATCTGGCCAGCAGATGCCAAACACGCTCAGTGTCCTGCCCAGGGCCTGAGAGCAGAGACATGCAAAATGCAAAACACCGATCCTCTGCTGGAAACTGCATCAAAGGATAGTCATAGCATTAATGTGCTGTTATTACTGCACATCTGACTGAAGATGAATCAGAGATAAATATAAACCTCTACAGGATGAACGGTGCAACCCTGAAATGTTTGCATGTGTAGAACATGGGGATTGCAATGGTTATATAACAGGGGGAAAAAGCACATGTTTTAGTTTATATTGCCTCATACAGAGAGTTTCACGTACCATTAGACAAAATGTTTATATGTTGAATACACTTTCCTGAAACCTTGGAATGCAACAAAACAAGAACACTGAAGCAGAGAGGTTTTCTGTCTCTGTGTCAGCCCTGCGTTGAACACGCAACTCGTCCTGTGTTGTACCCGGCCTCTCACTCAATGTCAGCTTGGATAGGCTCCAGTCCCCCCCCACCCACCCTCGACCCTGAACAGGATAAGCGGTTACGGAAAATGAATGACGAGGATGAATTAAATATTAAGCTCTTAACATTTCCAGTTAACCCTAACCACATTTTACTCAAATATAGACACAATCAGACTTAACATTCATATGGCAGGATAATGGGAAAGAAATGTCTTTGTTATAATCAATGCACCGCTAAAACATATGACGTTATTATGACCATATTACTGCGTAATAACTAATATCCGTGATATGACCAAATTTCCTGTTAAAAAAAAATACATTTTTTCCCACCAAGACATCATTTCCACAAGCTCATCCCACCCGAACATCCAGGAGACAATTAGTGTGAACCGAGAACTGTCAATTTGAGATATAATGAGGAGGAGCAGAGAGACGCTCATGCCATTAGATTACATTCTGTTACAGCGGATCATTAATGTCCAGCCAACCCGAAAGATGCCTAGTCCTATGTAGAATTTCTCAAATATATCTAGGTTTGAGGTCATGGAGATAAACACACCTCTCATCTATAAAATGAGAAGGGAGTGGAATTTATTACTGATATAATTAACATCGTTTGTCGGAGCTCTCCATGGTGCTTCGTCTGCTCAGAGTGGCGCAGTGGAAAAGACGCGTGCCGCCTCTCTGTGGTAGATTGATAAATAATAATATATAGTTCTCAATTATATGCATGCATATGAAGGGGACAGGGGGATCTACCGAAGAAGACGTCTCAATTAGCAATGCGCTGTTCTATTTCCAATCAAACACCAATGATAATTATCATTACAAGCTATAATCTAGAAGAGCTGCAGAAAGCTGAAAATGCTCTATTTTAAAAAGTATATCGTTATAAGTAGTATTATTATAAGTGTTAATATTCCCTGTTTTTTTTAAATTTATTTTAGTATTTCTGAACAATATAACCAATGCATATAACAATTCAAAATAAGAGCCGTGGCTTGGAATAAAATATCCTTTTTTTTTTGTTTTTTTTTAAACATATGGGCCAGTTAAGGTTATAATCTTTAGACCTGCTCTTTGCCTTTAGTAGAATTGCTCATGTTTTCAGTTCGAAGATAAACACAGAAAAGCCAATTGGGTCACTAACCCTCATCCCAAAAATGCTGTTTTACTCCGCACCGAGGCAAGAAGCTCCTCATATCCACCAAGAAGGGCAAAAGTTGTGACTTTCTTTGGAACCTGCGATTCTCTGTCACTTTGTGCATATGCTTTGGGTGGCTAAATCCCAATTAGGGTCGGCTGACACGCTGCTCCATTCATGCACAGCCCGGCCTGCATACATTTGCCTAGGAATGAACTCCTCAAATAGATCTCCTGCTAAATGCGTCGGACAGCAGAGAGAATCGGCCTGAGTGACGCGTCCTTTCTGAGGCGCTCGAGTGAGAAAAGGTATGAATTTATAAGGTACACCGAAACATATCAATTCACGCAACTTCACACGCCTTTATCCGCGCCTCCTCATGCGAGACAAAGTGCGTTTAAGTCAGAAGGACTGTGGCTTGGAAAAGCCGGGCGCAGGAACTTTGCAGGGACTTTGAATACCCAAAACGGTGCAGCCCACTTCTGGGGGAGAAAGAGAGGAGGCATTCTGAATGACATCACGCATGAACAGCGTTGAATCGGGTGCCGTTTATTCGGCTCCTCTCTAATGCGATCTTGAATATTAGTCTGGGTTAAAACCCAATCATGTCATCTGGTGGGAGTCCCATACAAGCATAATTACTATTCAAACGCGTCTCTAATGTCCCACCCGCATCCAGGCAGCTGGTCTGCCCCTTAGTGCAGCTCCCATCTTTCCCCAGGTTTCCAGAGAGTACACACCTTCAGTTTTGACACTTTAAATAAAGAAAAGAAAAAGCAAGGGATAAGATAAACCGACCTGTCCGGAGTTTTTTTTTTCCTGCTGGTCTGAGAGCGGACTTGGATCTGAAAGGAATAATAAGAAGTTGAGGGTCTTTGGCTGCGGAGTTCAGCCAGAGACCGAAACATGATGATTGAACTTTTCTTTCTTGTTTCTTTAATTAAAAGACGTGTGACCAAATAAACGTGAAAGGTGCCGACACATCGGAGAAATAAATGGACGTGGACAAACACAACGTCATTTCCAAGACGTGGGAATCTGTGAGAAATAGGCCACATTGCTAAGTGGGACAATGATTGGGCTCCTCTGAATGGGGCCAACGGAGTTTATGGGTCGACATAAAAAATGCGTTTTCTTCTGAGCTCGGAGGGGTCTTAAATGGTAGGCCATTGAAACCAGTCCAGGAGAGGTGGTGGTGAACCCTTGGCACCCCTGCAGTATAGTGAGGGAGCCTGAATGGAGATCCCTGGTGGGGCATTGCTCTCTGTGTTTACCGCGTTGCTTTGCAGGCAGGTTGTTCCTCTATATTCATGGCTCATTAATGGCCGACCAGTTAAATCACAGCCCCGCCGTTCAAGTAGTTAAAGTACAGAGAAAAGTCTGGCAGGACCCGGGCAGAGCCGCCCATAAAAACGTCCGATCCTTCTCAGGTCGTTATTTAAGTTTATGAAAGCCTCCGGAGAGAAGCGCACTGACGGAATTCTATTTTCCCCACTCCGCATCTCTGTCCCAGAATAAAGATCAACTTTGTAATTAATGGGACTTTTTCTCTTTCTTTAAAAGGAGGTGGAACAATAACGCAGGTGAGGCCATTTAATTTCATTTAATTTTCCATCCCATTCGTTTCCAACACTCTGACACTCGGCCTTGTGGGGAGTCAGGAGCGACTTTTCCGCACACAGAAAGGAAACGTCCCCCCCCCTCTCGCCTCGCCTCTCTTCTCCTCTTCTCCTCTCCTCCGAGAATAATTAATTTCACTGTGGAGAGGTGCATGGCTTTAGAATAGAGCAGGGGTGGATGGGAACCAGTCGCAAATGGCGAGGCGTTAATAAATAACCCCTCCGCACAGCCAGGCGCAAACATTGCGCCCATTGATGAGATTGTTCGCGTGTCGTTCAGGCTCTTAGACTGACTGTGGGTGAGAGAGAGGGAGAGAGAGAGAGAAAGAAAAGAGAAAGAGAAAGTGAGAGAGAAACAGAGGGAGTTTGCATTTTTTTTGCCAGCAACATTTTTAGAGCGCCACCACAATTTAGATGTTTTTTATGGGTAAAAAATGTCATAAGATGAATATTCAAATTCAATTTGAGATTGTGTTTTCATGTCTTTATCTTATTATTTTGTTGACTAATTGATTCTACATTTGATTCATGACTTTGACTTCAATGTCTTGTACGTATTTCATTTATTATAAATAGTCCAGGAGACCTTTGGTATGTGACGTTTACAGACTTGACTTGTCGTGATTCACATTCAGAGTTCACATTCAGACCGGTCAGAAATGAGCATGTCTGATTCAATCGCTGGCAGGTTCTTCTCCTCTGGTCAGATTCATCACTGCAGCATCAAGAGGCCATAAAAAAAAAAGAAAAGGCGAAACTGTTGCAGCTGCTGCTCAGATCCACATGTTGGAGGCTCTTTCTCTCTTATTTACAGGAGATAACTGTTAAACAACAAGCTAATTAATCCTGGATAGTATAATAATGGATTTGGAAATGGATTAAAGATGTGCAGATTACGTCATCAACCCATAAAAGATATTCCTTATAAGGCTTGAGTTGAATGTGGCATTCACGTAACAACCAGATTAAACAATGCATCTAATAAAAGGACAAAAACAACAAAACAACCGCTTGATCACATGATCAGTTCGAAATCAGAGGGGTTTTGATGTCATCATTTTATAAAATAATTAAATAAATAATTCACTGAAGAGATGTCAAAGTCAGAATCATTTAATGACATTATTGTTTTTATTATTCAGACATTTTGGTCTTTAATTATGGCATTAAAATGACGATTTTAATTTTGTTTTCTACATCTCAAGCACTATAATCAATATCTATACTCTAAATATACTAAAATATTATGTTTTCTACCCCAAAAGGACCGTGTTCAGTTAAAATAACCAAAAAGAAGGCAACAAGAAAAATTTGTGTTTTTCAAAATTCAGGGAACTTGATAAAAATGGTGGAATTTAAAGGAATGATGGATCTCGCATCTCCGACCACTCCTTACTTTTCCCCAAATATTGGGTCGAACCAACAAAATCTATTACTCACCAGCCTCAATCCAGCATTTTTGTTATTACAAAAACCCGGCATTTTTTGTTTTAGTGTTTATTACTTTTTTCTCCATTTATTTATAATATTTTAATCATGATCTTCAACCATACGTGTGATTTTTTTCTATCTATGTATTTTTTTTTTATTCATTCATTCATGCATGAGAGCATAATTTAAATAAATAGACATAAGTTTCTGTTTATTACCTAAATTATAAGATTAAAGAATAAAATAAAATTTGCATTTATTTTTCTTGCTTTTTCCTCATAATTTCAGCTGAAACGACGACAAACACAAGTGTAATTGTGTGTGTGTGGAAGGATGGTGATATTCATGTATACTCCTCTCTCTCTCTCTCTCTCTCTCTCTTTCTCCCTCTCTCTCTCTCTCTCTCTCTCTCTCTTTCTCCCTCTCTCTCTCTCTCTCTTCCTGCTGCTGGTTCTCCCTCTTCAGTACCTGCCTGATCTCAAGCCGGCACACGCCGAGAGTCAATAGAAGTTAACAAGTCCTCTAAACTTTCCTGCTCCTTTTGTCAAACTAAGGACACAATGGAGGAGGCAGAATGAAGTCTTTTGAAGTCCATTAAAGCCCAAGAATGGCAGCCAAGTAGATTTAAAGTAGCCACTGATTTCAAAAACCTTCTTGAAAGGAGAGAATGGAAAAGGTTGAGGATTTATGGAGAAATTATACAGTGGATTTGTCAGTTAAAATATCGGAACTGTCTGGGGGACAAAACCACATGCTGAGGATTAATGGTCTCTCCGGACCTTTGATTCTGCACCCTCTTTTCTCTGCCCTTGACAAATTGGATTTTGGGGATGGGAAGGTCGCCTGGCCCTTTGTGCCTCTTGACCGTTTTAGAGCAATTCATTATGCGGCGGGGTGAGGGAAAGTCTCCATGTGAGCCGAGTGGGCCCTCTTCTCCCTCTACTCACAGCTGCTGGGGGAGCCAAACTCTCTCACACTCACGCACAACTACTAGCTTCTCCGCACTGCTGCTGCAAACTCAGGACCGCTCCTCCCCCCCTCCTCCTCCTCCTCCTCCACCTCCGTCCTCCCCTCCTTCATAGCACAGCATCATCTCTCTGCACCTCCTCCCTCCTCTTCCCACACACACACTTGCATCCTGAACTGGAGAGGTCGATAGGGGGTGGGTGGGTGATGCTGGGCATTGGGGGGGGGGGGGGGGGGGTATCTTGCCTGCTCCATCACTAGAAAAGCCGGAGAGCATACCGCCACTGCGTCACTTTGAGGGCGGATATCGGCCGGTCCTCTTCCTCTCTCTCCTCCTCTTCCCTGCACTCTCCCACTCAGTCTCCATCGGTCTTCATGGTTCTGATCTCACCCCACGCCATGCAAGCCACCCGGGCGTCCAACAGCGTCAGTGTGTTTGCGGACTGCAGCATCCCAGCCGGGCTCCGGATAGGACCGGTACCGGGTATCTTCAAACTCGGGAAGTACTTGTCGGATCGTAGGGAGGCTGGACCCAAGAAGAAGGTTAGTTAAAACTCCTGAATTATCAATCTCTTTAAGTTATAGGAGTTTTGGAGAGCAACCGAAAACGTGCTTTCAATGAAGTTTACATGACTGCTTTATTACCTAGTAATTACCTAGAATTACTTTAAAAGAAAAAAGAAAAAGTCATCATTTTATCAGGTTTGGTTTGATATTTTTATCCTACCAAAACGCACAACAAAAATCCTACTATATTATCCAACAAACGCTTTTTTTAAAATCAATTTTAAACTTATTTTACAAACGAACGGGTCGGATTCTGCTGCGCTGTCAAACTCCATCGGGCCTCCTCCTATTAATTGGTTTGGCCTGTCATGTAGGAAATAATTGAGCTCCATTAGTGGCCGGCTTGTCAGTCTGTGCTTCTACTTAACCGGCCTAATGGGCGACCCGGGCTGCTGTGTGGGATTTCATGCCCTCAAACGCCTCACATTTCTACATTTCCCCGCCTGGCGGGCCTGTTACTCTGATGAGTCGTTTAATTTTAATGTAATCCGGCCACAGAAAGATGCCACGGAGGGTCCGCAGCCTGAGGCAAAGGAACATTTATAATAATAATAATCATAATAGAAATGAAAAAATAAAACGATGCAATCTGTATTTGTGACAAAAACGGGATAACTCACACCAACAGCAGCGCGGTGAGGGGTTTAATAATTATATATTGGCATTTATTAAGCACAGAAAAGCAAATAAATATAAATTACACACATGAAAAAATGAAATAAAATAAAAGATCACATTGCATGAAAAAACAGGTATTTTTATGCGCGCGTGAAGAAGTGGGAGCTCACCCTGTTATTGTTGCGGCTGTCAGCGGCTGTGATTGATGCGTCTAAATGCGTGGCCTCCGGGCTGCGCGCGATCATCAGGTGCAATCTCTGTGTCAAATGTCGCGCTTCGATCTTTAATGTCCTTGAACAGTTTAGAAACGCTCTGACACTCCTCAAATTCGTTTCCCATATCAAGTCAATTAGGCCAGTGTGTCAGTCTCTTTAATACATTATCAGCAGAGCGGATAAAGACGCATTAAGCGCGCGCTTTGCTCATGCGTGGCCGCAGCAGCACCTCTGGGTGATGAAGAGAAGCACAGGCGACATTGTTGGTGAGATCGGTGAGATACATTTTTTAAAAAAGGAATGGAAGTAGTCGAATGAATAATAGACATGAAATGGAAAATCGAACAAGGTTCTTTTATTTCTAATTATATTCGTTAGAAATAATTGATCAAAGGGCCTTGATGATTTTATTTTTCTTGAGATTGCATCATGCTTGTTTTCTGCTTTAGATCCGTTTGGTTCGGGGAGAGTTCGTGGATGAGTCGGGCTGCCCCGCGCCTGATTGGATCGGATTCATCCGCGCCGCCAGGAACAGCCAAGAACAAAACCTAGAGGTGGTGTCGGATCTACCTGGCGGACAGGTGAATATTCATCCCAGCACGTCATCACCAGAGTGTCAGTTCCTGCACAGACTTTATTTCTTTTTTGAGAGTCAACTATAAACGTCATTCTCTTTTTCTGTTTCTATGTGTAGATTTTCTACCGCGTGCTGAGAGAAATCCCTGCGGGAGAGGAGCTCAGTGTTTGGTACTCCAACGCTCTGGCCCAGTGGTACGACATCCCCACCACGGCCACTCCCACCCACGACGAGAAAGGTAAACCGAACTTGTAATAATGCTCTGGGAATAATGGGGATCATGATGGGGGTGAGGGGGGCTTAACTAAACTGCCTTCAGTCTGGGGGGAAAAAGGGTTGGGATAAGGGAGATGGGCCTGAACGTCTCCTATTCATATATAGCTCCTATAATAATAATAATGATAATAATAATACGGATTTTTCTGCACTTTTTCTAGATTATGTATCGTGTATAAAGCGCTTCAATATTAATTCTGGTGTCAGGCTACAACAGAGAGAAGAGAATCGACATGTTGAGGGCTACATCACTCCACGGTTAAAAAACTGCCAATACCCATGATGCCTCTCTTTTATCGCTGAGTGATGGAAATTGATCGGGGATGTCCGTCCCCCCCCCCTCCCAAACAGGTTATTTATTTTTTCGTTATCCATTAATTTATATAAAGTAAAACAGAGAAAAAAAAATTCTTCATTTATTCTTTAGTAAAATAAAATAATTTTCTTTTTGCGGAGAAAAAAAATTACATTCTCTGAAACGAAAGGGTGGAAATATTATTTCATGACATTAATGATTTGACGTGCAGTAGCGAGCATATTAGAGGCATCACAAACAGAAAAAAACAATTACCTGAGCCTAATTTAAGAAGATTAAAATTCCTTAGAGAGGATATCCGACGATTCCTTTTTTGGATTAGTTCGTTAATCTGTTTGTTTGGGTTGCTGTTGATAATTTAGCGTTAGCGCGTGGGGATTATCTCCAAATCTTGGCAAAACACCAGCTCATCTAGATCTTATCCCTTTACAATAAAAGAGAAAAGATTAATATCAATATGCACAGAATTCCATCATGCAACATTTTGGACTGAATTGAGGAAGAGGCCTCCGGTGAGTGACTCATTATAAAACAAAAAAAAAGGCGCAAGATTGGAATCATATCCAAGTTGCGCGCGGAGGGAAAAATAAATAATGATTATGAAGTAATTACTGATCTAAAGCCACTGAATAAAAAAGTAATTAGAAGCATAAATTGACGTGTCTCTGTGACCGTGGAACAAGGAGAGGCTGGTGATTCACCCGCGAGAGGGAGGTTAACAAATGTCACCGTGTCATTAATATTCATGTATTCAAAAGCAAATAAATTCAAAAACAAGTGTTTCACGGTAAATTAGGTGGGTGCGTCAAGGTATTGTGGCCTAATGAATGCTAACTTTTATGTGCGGTGTATATTGGCCTGATTCTGCGGCCAAACACACCGTGTGCGCTCCTGGACATACGCTCGTTCCCATTATGAGGCGTCAACAGATGGACCGACGCCTTTGTCTCCCGGAGACTCGCGATTTCAAGCAACAGCTGCTGTCACTTCCACGGGAAAGAGCGCAGGGAGGGAAAGTCCCGCATTCAATGCATCGGTTTGTGAGCGCCAGATTGGGCAGGGCGTTTTTGCTCTTTTGATGGAGATCATAAACAATGACCCGTATGAGGATTACAAAATCATTACATCTATATTAACCTCTGAGCAGCCGTCTGGGGGTCATTGAGATGGCTTCTTGTGTCTGTTACCGTTTGGCACTTGATCTAAGAAATCGGAACAAATCCATCAGGGCCCTGTTTTAAATTTCGGCTGTGATGAGAATTCGACTCTTTGGGGCAGAGGTGTGTTCAGGCCCGTTACTTATCTTATAAGTACTTCTACATCACTTTAACCTGCATTCAAAACCCAACTTACGTGAAATTTAGTTAGATATTTACTCAAAGTAAAGAGTGCACTGTGAAAATTAAAGGTTAAAATCAACAACTGTCAAATCAGCAACAGTAAAAACTGTTAAATTCAATATCACAGTCGTCGATAAGGTGAATTATCGATCAGGTGAATTAAGGTGTAGATAAAGATGTAGTCGATAAGGTGAATTAAATAAAGAAACAGTAAATGACTTCATTATTTTTACAGTCAGAATGTGTGGAAGAGCCAGAATATCACGGTTAAATTAAGAACTTTTACAAGCAGGTCATAATGATAAACGTATTTTTCTGTCTAAAGGATTATTCTGCTGGGTTGTGCATTTAAATTTACAGTTAAAAAAACCCATTTAGCACGAGCTTACTGTTGTTTCTACAGTAAAAAGTTGCCAAAAATATGACATATTTTTTGAAACAAGGTAATATTGATTTCAAGGTAAAATAAAATATCTGAATTTATTGTAATTTAATATCCTTTCATGTATTTTCCTTGTGAACTGTAAAGAAGTTGGCATTATATCTTATATTTTCATGCTAATTAACATAATTTACATTCCTTTAAATGTTAAATGATGGGTCATCAAACTACTATTTGAAGTTGAATTAAAATATGTATAATTTGCAGTAAAATACTGAGAGCTGCTGGAATTTCGCCATAAGAATATGGCTACCTTGTAGAAGACATTACTGTAAATGACCATGAAACATATCGCAACCTGTTTACAATTAAATAGTTAAAAACATAAAATGACAGTAAATTACAATAAATTCAGATTTTTTTTTTAAACCTAGAAATCGACATTATTCTATAAATCCATACCATCATTTTAACATTTTATCTCTGTAGAAATTATGGCATGCATTTGTAAACTGGTTAAAGTTGGTTATTTTAGTTTTCATACTAGTAAAATATATCAATTAGTCAGATACAGTACTTATAAGTACTGTACTTAAGTAAATGTACTTAGTTACTATCCACCACTGCTTTAGAGGTACATTTCTCCAGGTTTGTTATAATATGACATTGCAGCAATGTAAAAATTTTTTATTTTTCTATTACATCAAACCTTCTCTTCATTTATGTGCTGGCATTGTGTTTGTGTACTATGGTGCCGTTAGAGGAAGAGGGGTTCTCCTCTTCATGGAGGCGCTCACAGGTCTTTTTCTCTACAGGTCACCAAACCTGTTCTTTCCATTTTACGCGCGGGCATGGGGATTTTACGCACGATAATATATATTATAAATAGCCTTGTCATCATCATCATCCTCGTCATCATGACTCCACGCTGTGGTTTAGTGATCATCTGATTAATCACTGTCGTGTCTGCTGTTCTCTCTACAGGTGAGGAGCGTTACATCTGCTGGTACTGCTGGAGAATATTCAAATACCCTAACACGCTCAAGGCCCACGTCCACTTCCACTGCGCCCTCAGCAACGGGCGAGGTTATGTGAGCAACGAGCAGGCAAGAGGCTCGGAGATCTTCAGCCGGTCCCCAAAGTCTGGAGACATCCCCAACACCTCCATCTCCCCGAGGAGCGGCCACAGCAACGCTTCCATCTTAGACTCTGGCAGGAGGATAGTGTCCACCTCATCGTTCCTGAACAAAGCAGGACTGTCGAAAAAGAGTAGCACTGAGGAGCAGGATAGGGCCCTCGACATGAGTGTCACGTCAGCGAGGAACCAAGGACACATCCTCGGCCTCAGCGCCACATCCTCAGTGCTGAGCAGCATGGGCTTCCACCCAGGGGTGCGCTCCGCCTTCAAACCCACCGGCGTCTCCAAACTCCCGGGCGTGGACGCATCCAGAGAGGACGCAAACGGGAAGCTGAGTGGTTTAGGGTTCGGCAAACTCATTGGTAACATGAAACCCATCCGCAACGTAGGCGAGGCTCCAAACGGCGGAGGGGGCCACCCGTCCAAATGCGCACCCGCAGTTATGGATTCGGCGTCTCCAATGGTGCCGTGCGCAAACGGCATGAGAAGTTTCCCGCTGCTGCCTCACCTGGAGGAGACTTCGGCTTTCAAGCACGTGGAGAGCCGGGTGCACTCCGGCCTGTCCCCATCCCGTTACCCCCAGATGCCCCCTGGACTGCACTTTGAGAGGTTCTCTCTCCCTCACTTCGACGGGGTCAAGACTTACGGTGGGGAATGTAACATCCCTCTCATGCCGTTCACCGTCTATAACGGGGAGCTGCTCTACAGCTCACCTTACTATCCGCTCAAATTCCACTTCAGCAACCTCCTGAAGTACCCAGAGTCCATGTCCTACTTTGGGGCGCCCTCACTGAGCCAAGACCTGAGCTCCATCACCAACATCGACCGGGAGATCGCCATGCACACGCAGCAGTTGTCAGAAATCACCGCGGAGAAGAACCGGACAAGGCTGGACTCCCTCCCGGCCGGAAGCGCAAACAGCTCCGGGTCTGGGAAACCTAAAAAGGGACACCTGTGTCTCTACTGCGGTAAGCTGTACTCGAGGAAATACGGCCTGAAAATCCACATGAGGACTCACACTGGTTACAAACCGCTCAAGTGCAAAGTTTGCTTCCGACCGTTTGGAGACCCGAGCAACCTGAACAAACACATCCGGCTCCACGCGGAGGGAAACACGCCCTACAGGTGCGACTTCTGCGGCAAGGTGCTGGTGAGGAGGCGGGACCTTGAGAGGCACGTCAAGTCCAGACATCCCGGGCAGACCGTCAAGAAACTGGACGACAAACCGGAAAACCTGTTCGAGGACGCCGAGCCCAAGAGCGACAACGACAGTGACGTGGACGTGTGCTTCACCGACGACCAGAGCGACCAAGATTCGAGCAAAAACAATGACTGAGATGATTTCAGGCCCACATATAAACTTCTTATTATCAACCCTGAAAACCATGTCAGTTAGTCATTTTTCCCGATTTATTATATTTTAAGACTCTGACCCAAGGGCGCCTGACACGTGACACCAACATTCCCGAAGCCCAATAATGGTTGAAACGTTTCTTTATTGACTGAAAGGGGATTCTTTCTTTTTATTTCAATTTCATTATGACAGATTTGAGAAAAAAAAAGAAAAATCATTATACCCACATGAGGTTATTCAGCATTCATGGAAAAATGATCCATCACATTTGTGTGATTTGTTTGTATGCAAGTAGAGGAATTTATCTTTACTTTCTGCATTTATATCTGTTGACACTCACAACAAAACAACATAAAATCACTGCAGCTGCAAAACAACAACAAGAATCCGAAATCGCCGAAGAAAAGCCGAACATGACGCTTATTGACTTTCAAGTGACGTCATTTACGGTATAAAAAAAACAATGTGTGAATCCACGAGAAGTCAAGGGTTTGCAAAAGCTTATAATAAGACTTTATAATAAACAAATGGATAAATAAAAAAGGGCGCCACATTCCATCATATTGGAAAATAAAACACTGCAGAACAAACTCACTTTTGTTTTTTAATTGTATTTTTTTGTATTGTGAATAAAAATGGCCAGAACCCACTATTCCCTTCAGTTGCACTTTAAAACAACAACGAACGCTTTTTGTTTTTTTTCCCCAACAAAAGCCAACGAATAATGATCATTTGAATCGAACTTCTTTCAGAAATATCTCTGATCTCCTGCGCCTCGCTGAACAGCACCCTGTATTTAAATTTGCACTTTCTGAACGAGGCGCACACTTTATTTAAGGAATTATTTCTACAGAGGAAATTGTATTGATGGCATTTGTAGCCTATGTAAAGAATTGTAAAGTATGTATTTCATATTTCAGTGGAGAAGTGTTGTATACGTTTGTTTATAAGTGATATTGTCTATGAGCGCAGCGTTTTGCTCCTGTCTGTTATGTCGTTGTTTTTGAATAAATTTAATTTAAAATATCGCAAAGGATGTTTGAGAGTTATTTTTTAATTTATCCTTGAGATGTTCAAAATAAACGAAAAACCCCAAATCATGTGGAAGTGATTCATCTATACCTGAATACACATTATTATTATTTTTTAAATTTGATAAATCATTATGAATGAAGAGGTATTTATTGTTAATATATATTTATTTTGTAACCTATAGTCATTAATTGTTAATGAGACCACGACCTTATTATTAAGGAGCATTCTTTCTTTTTCTTTGTCTTTTTTTTCTCCTGTAACAATAACAATACAACAATAACACAATACAACAATTACTATAATAATAATTTCTATAATAATAATAATAATAATAATAACTATTATATATAGTATAATATAAAAATAGTAATATTAATAATACTACTACAACTACCGCTACTATTACTACTACTGATAACAACAAAAACAATAATAATAATAATAATAATAATAATAATAATGTCGGATTTATTTTGAGGTTAGCTTTACTGAAATAAACATTTCAATATTATTAAAATTTTTTACTCAGTTACAATTTAAATGTTGTGCATTTAATTCTCAATTAAGTAAAATTATGAAGGCTCAACTTTTATTAGCAAACTGTACACTGTAAAA
>VRLP01002727.1:0-80128 GCA_009660295.1 Lophius piscatorius | reverse complement strand
ATTATCAATATTATTATTATTATTTTTACCGCTACTATTTTTATCATGGATTTCATGATTCTTTGGTAAAAAACCAAAAGCCATTTTTGGTGACACCGTGAACCAAAAATGGCTTTTTTGGTTCACGATTTGGCAGATTTGAATCCACTGGATCTCAGTGGTCGGCTCTATGTTTACTGGGCTCTGAGTTTGATTTTGGATATAGCTTGATTGAATTACTGCGGACTGTAGGGCCTTGGTGGAGGTGTTTGCTCTGTTAAGTCACGTTATTATCGCGTACTGTATATGCATTCAGAATTTCTTATCTCAGCCTTGGTGGTTGTTTGGTTGGTGTTTTTGTTATTGCCCTGGGGCCAGGAACATATAACACCCTTTTTTCTTTAATAAATTGACGAACAAAAGGGCAGATCCAACAATCTTTTTTCACTTCCTTCAACATTTTCAGGCATTTTTTTCAGCATTTTCCCCTAATTATGTACGAACTACTTAACTGTTTTCCACAACTTTGTTCAAGCATGGAGCCTGGGTCAGGTAAGCTAAGCAGATATTCAAGATGTGTGTGGGATTGTTCTGCTGCTGGGGAGGAATGTGTTCTACCAGTATATGTTATCTGTAAAAACAGCTTGTTGTTTTAAATGTTAGTCACTGCTTTTACTTTAAAGTTTGCTGAGTCCATATGCTACAACTTTTTCTGTTGTTCCTGCAGCTTGATATCAAACTATCATCTCTGCAGCATCAAGGAAAACATCAGAACTTGACTTTTGTTCCGGAGTTGTGGATGACTTACACCTGCTGATATCGTATCACCTATCCTAACAGGAGTTGCGGTGCCGGGAGGAGGAGCTAAAGCGAGCAGCTCTGGAGCAGAAGTCCCACGAGGAGTTCCTGCGGCAGCGGGAGCAGCAGCTGGCCCAGTGGGAGCAGGACGTGTTTGAGCGCGAGCTCAGCCTCCTCATCCTCCACCTGAACCAGAACCAAGAGAAGCCAAACGTCAAGAAGAGGAAGGGCACCTTCAAGAAGCACAAGCTCAAGAGCAAAAATGGCGAGAAGATCAGCATGCCTCAAGGTGTGTGTGTGTGTGTGTGTGTGTGTGTGTGTGTGTGTGTCCTCTGTTTGTGCTCATTGCAAGAAATCCTTTTTTTAAAGGCTGGGTTTACTGGGTCATGCTCAAGAAGCAGTAAATCAAAAGTTACTTAAAGCTTGTGGAAACATTGATCGGGCCCTCCAAACAGGACGCCCAATGCATCAGGCTCCTCTTGGCTCCCAATCACCGTCATTAAAATATGGGTCAAGCCTCTCAAACTTGACACACATGGCATAAGAAAACTTTTATGCTAATAAAAATGATATTTGTCACTTAAGGCTTACTTCCTGTTGTCTGAAGGTGGCTCTATCACTGTGACTGAATATTTTCATAGGGATTATCACATTAACATGTGAAGTTTGGGACTGACTTGAAAATGGAAAGTGCTGTAATGAGAACATGTGTATTATAACGAGAGAACAAGATTCCCCCTGCTGCCATGGCCACATCTTTCAAGTTATGGAAAAACCTTTGATAGCTTTTCCACCCCATTGCTTTGAGATTATTTTTGACCAAATTTCAAGTAGATTGGGTCGAATCTCTTGGACCAGATTGTTAAGTTGTTCAATCAGTCAGCAGACATCAGGCAAAATTTGAAATGGCCGACTTCCAGTTCTGGTCATGGCTCCATAGTCACTGCACATTACTGTCCAGAATTTTCATCAAGAACTCAAGCTTTCCATAACTTTTGATCCTCATGGTCCTAACATGTCAATCACCAAATTTGAAGTCCATCGGGTCAAAACTCTTGGACAAGTTTGTTAAATAAATGGAAATGGAAACATCTCCAAATCTCAAATTTAAGTCAAAATTGATCAATGTCCTGTTATGTTTACGCCATTGCATCAGGAGCTTTTGATGCTAGATCCTCATAAGATAAACGTGTACCGAGTTTCATATTTCCTGATGAGAATAAGTGCAATGGAGGTTTTGTGTTTTTTTTTTTTAAACTTTCAGGGGCCAGCACCGTAGAGACATTTTACCTCCGTCTTTTCTGCGACTCCAAAAATACAACATTTTTCGCTATGACTGAGTTGTGGGCAAAGTTTCATGAATTTTAAGCATGATTAAGCCAAAATCTGATTTATTTGTAGGAATAATAAGAATGGTTTAATGGTAAATAATAACAAATACAAAAACAATGGGGACTTTGCTCTATTAGTGCTCAGGGGAGTGAGGGAGCGATTTGTGTTACAACTATTGTAATTCTGTAGGTTGGAAATGGCTTCTTTTTTTCTTTTTCTTTTTTACAAAAGATAGATCTAAAATAATCCTATTGTGATAAGCCCCTGAAACAAAATCCAGTTACTCAGAATGTACTAAAGGGTTGGTCCTGTGAGATGTGGCCCATCGGTGACGGTTCTGATCTCTACATTAAACCCCCTTCTTCCACTCACCGCTGCTCCTCATTCATCGTCCACGATGACAAAGTCACGCTGTCTGCTGCAGCTCTCAGTCGGTGTTTTTCACTGCATGTGCGAGTGTATTTTAGGCTGAGCAAGCATGCGTAAAAGAACTTAGTGTGCATGTGTGTGTTGTGGTAAGGCCTTTCCCAGCAAAAGCAGGGCGGTGATTTGGTGGTGGTGGGGGGGGAGTTGATGAGAGGGGAGAGTGAGCCAACCACGCCTCAACACTTCCTGTCCGTAGATACACCGCTGGTTGGCCTCTCTCTCCTCTTTCTCTTTTTAAGTATGCCTCCCTCACCCTTTCCTCTCCCTCTTCTCTCCACTCTTCTCACTCCATATTCATTTCTTTTTTCTATTCTCCTACAAATGCTGCTGGGCTCCCTCTAAATGTTCATATACCAATATTAATATCCCTGCTCCATCCTCTGTTGCTCTTTTCAATCTGTGCCCTGTGGAATATATGTTGTGCTTTTTCTCATACTCTGTTATGGTAGATATGAATAAAAACCAGGCTGTTATTTAGGAACTGCATGAAAATAATAATTTCTAGAGGATTTAAATATAATGGAGTATGATCTTGACTAATAGAAGCTCGACAGTTACATAAAAAATGCACTTGTATAGCGGAAAAAAATAGAAAAAATGTACCGCCTGCCTATAGAGAAAGTTGCAGTGTGGTGCCCGGTTTAATTAAAAGTGAATATTATTGCGACAACACTGACTACCTTTTAATCTTTAGTCATAGTTTCCATTTTAGTACGTTGTAGGCTTGCATTGTTGCTTGGGCAAGCTCAGTTAACCGGAACCAAATCTTAGCATTGACAGCAGGTACTTAATTTATATCAACAAAACATACTAATGAATGCGGCTTTCATTGTGGATAAAGTATGTCTTATCCTTATAAACCTTAATTAGAATTTATATATATATATTTTTTTTTCAATAAAACGTTATATCCTAAAGTCACTTCATTTATTAAATGACCAAACCCAAAGAGTCCTCACATGCTGCCATAGATGACAAAGAAAACAGTAGATGCTTGTCAAAAGGGGCGGAATCATTTTGAGGGCACAATAAAAAAAAACAAGAATTTAAGAAAGCCGCGGTTTTAATTTTTTATCTAACCCACTTGAGTTTAAGTTAATGGCTCATAATATGAGGCCATGAATTACTAATCAGAAGAAGTGATTTGTTAGATAATTCCCCTCCTGGCAGCCACCAGCCTGTATAACTCACTGTTAGCATTGCTGCTAAGTACTAGCCTGCTGCTGTGACTACGTGACGGTGGAAGCTAATTGTTTTTCTGGTTCCAATAAGAGAACGATGTCATGCGAAAATTAAGTAATTAAAAAAAACAAAAAAACAGACTTATTATTTCAACAGCATGTGTCAGTATCAGCAATCAAATAATTCATGTATTTTTTGGGATCGTGTCATTTCTGAATTAAAAGTATATGATGTCGTAAATTAATTTTTAAAACATTACCTCCTGACTTTCACCTGACTCTAGTATTTCTTAATTATATATACAATTATGGAAATGTCTTCCTCAATCAATGTTCTGTATGTATCATACAGAGTTCTTTTGCTTTGTTCCGTTGGGTTCCACAGTTTTGTAAAGGGAATTTCAGTCAGAAAAGGTCAAGTCAAAAATTCCTGGGTACCCCAAAAACCTAGCCTGTATAGAAACGAGGCTATTACCTCAAGAACTAGACCGTATTTATATATCAAATATCAAATCAACACTTCTCAATTTACCACTATCACGTAATAGCGAGTAGATGAATAAATTATATTTTTAACTTCACGGCATTTCTTTTCCATTTTTTTTTACTGCAAATTATTAGATTCTAACCATAAGTCATGGATTTCCATTTTTCACATATTTTAACATGAAATTATCTTTGACTCATGGATTGATTAATTTCACACACAGTTTATGTTACACACATTCTCATAATGCTACATGCATAATGCAACACATAACTCTGGTGCAAATGAAATAGAACAACATCAAAGTAAACGGTTAGAAGAACAACATACATTTTTAATTTGTAATAAACAAAATGCTATTGAAAATTAAATAATTGAACCCAATTCTGTACTCGGCTAAAATTAGCTGTAGCGATAGCATGCTAATATCTACAGCTAGCCAGTTCCCACTTTAACTTGTTGTATTGGTAGTAATAGTAACAGAAACAGACATATTTTTTATAGAGTGTGTTTATCTAGCTTATTATAAGAAATTGAGATGCCTTTACTTGAATAAAAGTGCTAAAACCACACTGTGACAAAACTCCGCTACAAGTTAAAAACCTGAATTAAGAGCCTTCATTTATGAGAGGATGGGAGGTGAAACGTCTTCAAGCCAAAACAGAAGTCCAGTTGCTTTGGACTCAACCCACATGGTTTACCATGACCTGGATAAATGAGAGTCTGCGCAGACAAAGTGGCAAACAGCTACAGAAATCTGTGTGACAGTGAGGAAATCCTGTAAGAAAAAGCTTCTTTGCTTCCTTCTTGAACCACTTTGAACACATGTATTACACACGCATGTATTACATGTATAAACTTTTGCTAGAATGAAAAACAGTACACATGAGTGTGTTCACGGTGTGTGTGTGTGTGTGTGTGTGTGTGTGTGTATTCAGTGTCAAAGATCCCAGAGGTATAATGTCTGTTCTATGTGTTTGTGTGTGTCGCAGATTTCATACACAAGATCACGGTGCAGGCGTCTCCGGGCCTGGAGAAGAGGCGAAACTCGCCCGATTTGGGTTCAGGTTCCTCGCCATCATTTGGCCCACGTTTCCGTGCAATCCAACGTAAGTGCCGTCATTTTTCACCTAGGTGCACATGTGTCTTTGCTTCCAGAGACATTTAGAAAAAAACCAAAGACTCTCTCTCACTTTTTCAGTTATACAAAGAGAATTTTTCAACCAATGTTGAAGAATTCCAAAGTCTCTCCTTTCATGTGCTCTCAACCACCCACTCGCCTTCCCCTGTTTCCCTGTGGGCTTCCTCTCCCTCCGTCTTCCCCTCCCTGCTTCGCTGCCTTCTCTGTCTCTCACACACACCCTTTTCCCTTTTCAACAGTGTTCCAGTCCAAATATTATCTGACTTCCTCTCAGCAGCTCAGCACTTTTCACCAGCCTTCTTTCCACCGCACACCCTGCCTGCAGTTTCCGCATTGCTGCATTGGGGGGAGCCATTGAGCTTCATTTCCCTGCAGGAAAGAGTCCCCCAGTTTTATATGTATGTAGTGGCTACAGTGTGGTTTACTGAATTAAAAATAAGCAGGGAGAAATTCATGACTCCAGGACAAGCAATGAAAGGTTGCAGCAGTGGCAGAGATTTACTGTCCTCCTCTGCTTGTCAGGCTCTTAGACATTCGCCCAAACATCAGTTCCCTTGAGAAGGAAATTGTAGCCAGTGGGTCACGGGGCATCTTAGCAAATCCCAGAAGGAAATTTTTGGTGTACCAGCCGGCATTAATCTGATTTCTCCAAACTCTCACCTCCGGGGGTTGAAATGAACAAACAAATTGCGGTGAGAGATTTATCTGTATAAAGTGGTTTGTAAACCCAGAACATCTGTGTCATTTACTCATCAAATAGAGTGCTGATTTTCCGAAGTTACTAATGACTTTCCTTATGGCAATCACTAAGCAGTTACTGGCCTTCCATTAGAATGTGTTCAGTGGATCTTTGTGGAGAGCAGGTCTTTACTGGTACAACTATTTGTCAAGAAGAATGTTGGATTGATTTGTCTACATAGTTCCATTTAACAAGATTCAACAAGATTTAGTAGGTGAGGAAGCTTAAATCCCCTGAACCAGGCAACAGCAAAATGAAACCATATATGTTTTTATGGGACTTTTTGAATTCTCAGATTGTTAGCATTTTTAGCATCTCAGTACAATGGCTATATTAAATGTGTTGGCAGCTTGCGTGAACTATTATCTGTTGAGCCAGGATTCGTTTTGGCTCTTCTCCCCTAGGATTATTCTTCATTCCAGGTCCAGTACGTGAGGTAATCTGTAGATTCACACATTAATATCACGTTGTAAACGCTCCACTTGAAGCAAGCTGCCTAACTGTGGGCCTAAATATAGCCACAAAGAACCACAACGAGCGTGTCGGACTTCTCATTCCAGCCAATGAGGTAATTTTTCAGTCTGATCTGTTTGTTTCTTTGTCAGCCAGATCACAGAAATAGAACTGGCTTGAATTCCATGACACTTAGTGGAAGAGTGAAACATTGGCCAAGACAGAACCCAGTACGTTTTGTAGTGGATCCAAAATATAGGGCATATAAAAAAAAAGGATTACCAGGGTCAGAGGAGGTTATATTTTCAGGTTTTATTTTCTATGTCTCTTCGTCTGTCTGCTATGAAGAAACCTATTAAACAAACTTAATAGTTTTTGAGTTATGTACAGGAAACATGAATTTTTACATGAATACAATAATAAAATATGAACTACTTGAGGGAAATATGATATTTACAAGATAAACCTAAAGTCGATTCCTACTCACCAAATTTGGACCTAATCAGACCAACGGTTGGGAAGTTGTCCAAAAAACTTGTTTTTGAAAAAAAGCTTCCCCTAGTGAGCATAATATGAACTATTAAAGTAAAGCATAATGTATACCAGGTAGATCTCATCGAGTCGATTCATATTCATCAAATTTGACGAAATCGTTTCAGAAATTTTGCTCGAAAACATTTGGAGATAAAACTCCTCCTAGTTTTGGAAACATACAAACGACCTTTCCCAAAATCTGTCCAGTTCTTGCTCACACTGAGGTCTAAGTTGGTATACAATTTGAAAATGATCGATGAAATAGTTCTAGAGTTATCGCTTTAACAGCAGAAAAACAAAGAGCAGAACAATTTATAAGCAGTACAGTAATGCAAACTACTTACACTTTTTATACATAATAAAAATTAAGGTATAAAAATACTGACAAAGACTGTCCCCTCATGAGGTCAAGCTGAAATGAGCTTTCTTCATAGGCTAGACTCGGCTGTAGGGAAAAGACAAGGAGCTCAGACCTCCGGAGGGAGCTCGGCGTGGAGCCCCTGCTCCTTCATGTTGAAGGAGCTGGTTACGGTCCTTCAGGCATCTGATTAGGACGCCTCCAGGACGCTTCCCTTCGGAGGTTTTTCAGGCACGAGAAACTGGAAGGATGGGGTGGAGAGTGTAGCTGGTGGGAGGGATGTTTGGAATACCCTTCTTAGCCTGCTGCCGATGCGACCCGGCCCTGGATTAGCAAAAGATAAATGGTTGGAAGGACACAGAACGGGCTTATTGCACTGATGATGAGAATCTTGCCCGAGGATATTGCAAACAGAGTGTCGAACAATTCTTACAATGTTTTAGAATTACTGTAGTTGGGCAGAAATATGTGAATTGATGGGGAGACACCATTAAATGCTGCCCATTCAGCTTGAGGGTTGGATTCCCTCTTTTTTTTCCGCTTCCATTGGCATTTCAGTTTTAACATTATGTTACGCTGTTTCATTTTGTGTCAATCAGGAGAACACAAACAAACAAACCCGAAGCTCTTCATACTGTTAATTCAATCACACACAGGGTCCCTGCAGATACCACCCCTTAGATCTAGAGGGTGATTGACAGGTGATGTTGACACTCCAGCAATGCACAACAGTATTTTAATTCACCTTCAGTAGTTTCTGAAACACATCCAGAAAAATAGTGGTTGTCCTCCTTTTCAAATGATTTGGTTTGATTCAGCAGTAAATGAATAGAATCTAGTTTATTCTTATTATTCAATATCTTTGCTGCCGATGACAGGTAATATTTAATCTACCTGATGCAGACGTTGGGAAAATGATGAGCAACAGAGCAACTCGTCAATTATACTCGAGTATTACGGCCATCAACCTACATTCCATCAAAGCATTCTTTCATTAACATTGACTTTCTGCAAAAGAAAGTATGAACAATATGCAGTTAATTGGATTTCTTTAAGCCACATCAGCTAAGTCTGATCCTGATGAAAATGCAGTACTGACACCAGACCTCCTAACCTCTGGGCTCGCTTTGAGAGCCCTGTGTCGTAAGTGATGAGAGGGAAAGTTTGCCGGCCAGGCCTTCAGTGAAGTGAGCCAAAGTAGTTTCTCCATAATAAACATTTATATTTATCATGTTTACTTTTTCTCATTCCATTTTTATACCCACCTCTCTCTAATGCACTTTCTATCTCTCTCTCTTGCACTTTCTATCTCTCTCTCTCTCGAACCAGCTGGTTTAAGTTAAAGGCTGTTCACCCTTAGTTGCGATCTTCTGGAGGTTTTGGCTTGTAAAAAGACACCTTCTCCACGTTTTTCTTCAAGCAGGTATTATTGGGTCTCGGCAGAATGAAGACCACAGACTAGATCTGCTCTTTCGAGAAAATGCTTTGAGATAAAAATGTATTGGGATTTGGCACTATAAAAATGATTTGAATAACCTGGAAACATGTTTAAGATGATTCTGCATATCATATCTTGAAAATACATCGGCTTTCATGGCAGTGTTTGTCCACACATCCATTCCTCCCAACCTCCCTCCTTTCTTAGTGTGGGCTGTCAGGAGGGTCCACTGTTCACTGGATAAGGACAATTCTGGTTCTGAACTTTTGGTTTCATGGCTGTGATAATAAGACAGTGAGCGTGTAAAAACAATGGCCGCCGTGCAATCGTTCAAGTTCAAAGTTCACGAAACAAAGTTGTGTTAAAAGTCAAAGTCTCTTTCTCTCTCACTCTCACTAACTCTTCCCCTCCCTCGCTCATCCCCTCTCTCTCTCCCTATAACTTCCCATCTCTTCTTCTTCTCTCACAGCCTTTCTCTGTCTTTCCATCTCTTGCCTCTCTCCACCTTCTAACTACCTTTCTTCCCTCATCCCTTTTCTTCTATCTGTCTCTCCATCTCTGATCTTATCCGTTATCTTTCATCCTTTCTCCCTAATATAGTTTCAAATTCAATGTTCCCTAAATAGAGTAGATATAAAGATGGATGGCTTGACCATGTTCTTTCCCTGAGGAGACAAGCCCTCTTGTACCTGGACTTGCCAACCCAGACCCTGGACGTATCCTTCCAGATCAAACACGGTGACCATTCCTACACAGTCTCCTCCACCTCTGAAAGAATGAGATGTTTGGAGTGAGGAGAAGAGGGCCACAAACGTGCCACATGTCTGCTGAACTGTCTGCCGCTGCTGGAGCATGCGTCGCGTGACAGCAGTAAGGGCGTCAGTGGAACCCCTGAGAAGTGGAGCAATGGGCTGCCGCTATCGCAGAACCAGCATCTGCTGGCTCAGGCACCTCGACTGCCTCCGCGCTGACACTCAATGTTCGTCCCGCCATCACAAACAAGGATGTCGGCGAACGTCCGGCCGCAGTTACCGGGGCATATTCGTCACGCAACCACGAACAAGGATGTCGCTGATTTAACCGGGGATAGCAGCGCGATAGTCACAGAACCTCCCGATGTAGTCACAGATCATCCCGTGGTGAGCCCTACGGGTTAAACTGTGTGTTCTGATGCTGTGAAGATGCGTGGGCGGAGTCCGCCTGAAGTCCCCGCTTCTGCAGCGGTAGGTCCAGTGCGTTCAGCTGTGAAGCTGGATGTGGGTCGTCAGGATGCTTCTGCTTCAGAAAAGTTAGGAGGGTTTAACACTGTCACTGACACAGTTTGTTATGTTAATATGGCTGCTATCGGGTCAGAATGTTGTGATACCGGGCTGGTACTGGTGCTGCAGAGGAATCTTTCAGTGTTCAGAGTGGCTTTTGCTTCAGGAGATGTTGATGTTGTGAATCTGACTGTGCCTACAATTGTTAAGGGAGTGGGCCGATGTCCCATTAGGGATTTTTAGCATCAGGTTGAGCTTTTGCTGTTCAAATCAGTCAGTAGGCTAGAGTGGACTCTCAGTCCGATCCTGATGATGATTCGGTCCCTTCTGTCTGTTCCCCCATGTCACGTGTTACTGCATTCCTTGATGGCACTTTTGGGAAGTCTATGAATGTGGCAGTCTATTTTCCATACATGGACAAGTATATCCGGGGGGCGCACGACCTACAGAAGACTCTGGTCCAGGAGCAGTACCATCTCAAGAAGCGGGCTACTGCTCTGTGAAAATGCCAGAATGGTGGAACAGGGGTTAAGAGGCGGAGGTCACATGACAGTGATTGATGGCTGTCTGCGTCTCTGCTGCTCTAGCCCTCATACTGGATGTTGTTACAAATTGCTATTTGATCGAGCGACACCGCCAGCTGAAACAGAGATAGTAAGGCAGCTATGGCTTTGTCGGAATTCACTGTTACTGCTAAATAAAGTTGTGTTGAAAGTCAATGTTTCTGTCACTGACTCTCTTCTTTCTGTCCCTCTCTATCTGTCTTCTCTTTTCCCTCTCTCTTCGCTGTCTTAGAAGGCAGAAAACAACATGGCCACGCCCAAAATTCACTTAGTTCCCTTTTTTTTTTTAACCTCAGACTTGCGCTGCACTTCCTGGAGTGGTGCAGTTCACAGAACACAAGAGGAAGTTCTATTCTAGGATAAGATAGAATATACTTAGATAGAATGGGTATATCTTAGTTCTGCTTCTCCCAAGTGACCATCTGGGTGCTAGCCATGAGACACTGGTTCTGATCAACCCGCTTTGATTAAGGGTGTCTTGGTAAAAGGCTGAAACTCCTGATGACACTGAAGTTCACAACTGATAATGTGTTATAGGTGTGGAATCATGTGGTGACCCCTATTGAAAACCCCCACCTACCCACTCAAGTCAGGGAAGAGCTGAACCCTCAGGGGTGTGAACAGCAGAAACAGATTATAAGTAGTCTGTTCATTATTTGCACTATATTCAGGCAACATTTGTTTCATTGATTTAATGTTTTAATGCCCCCTAAGGCGTGTTGAAGGGTGTGAAGAAGGTTTTGTGTCACACAGGCGAACATATCAATATAGATCTTGTGTGTGAAGAAATGTTCTCAATCTCCCCGCGGTTCGAACACCTGTAGGTGAAATCGCAACTTTTATTGCCTCACACTGCGCTTTGAATCATTACTGTCTATATTATATTGAAACCAGGGTTTCAGAGTTAATCAGGACTGAAACTGTGCTGCAATATATTTAGAAGAGGTAAATGAAATGCTGATTGATTGTAGCTGCAGCAGGAAGATGAATGCAGGGCTGCATTGATTTATTGGTGAAACCTGTCTTTTACAAATGCTTATCTCATTAGAGTTAGATGAACAGCATGCATACTAATGACATACAAGCTGATATTCATTCATTCCTGTTTCTTCTTTTTACCCTGCAGTCAGTCCCAGTGATAACAGCAGGGCATTTGGTCTGAGCCCCGTCTGGCCCTTAGATGCTCCGTCTCTCAAACAAGCCAATGGGGATCTGAGGTTGGGCCCCCAATGGAGGCCGCAGAGTCCAAAAAGTCCTAAAAGCCCTAAAGTCCTACGCCTAAGTCCACAGGAAAGCAGGTACGGCAGGCCCCTCCTTTACTTTCACAAATAAACATTTTGATTAAACTCAGCTTAATTCCATTCATTCTGTTTTCTTCTTTTTCAGTTTATCAATGAGAGCCAAGCTCCTAGAGTCTGACAGCAATGAGAACAGAGAATCCAAGGATGACTTTGAGGAGTACCGACCCTCCACGCCAACCCCCCCTCCTCAGAATGGTATCCAGCCGTCTTACTCACTACTGCCAGTCGCACTTCTTCCATTACTTACTAATTTTCACTGGCATGAGTGTGAATTATAGATAAAAGCTTGATTAATAATAAATCCCTTGATGCTTTCTCCTGTTTTAAACTTAAAGCAAAAATATTTTTCTGTCGGCAGGCTCCTCAGTGAAGGACAGTCTTCCTCTACCTCAGCGAGACTCGGGCAGTGAGGAAGGGGGTTCCTCTCCAGCTGGTTCCCCCAGGCCTGAGAGGGGTTCCTTCAGTGGCCTCCTTAAGGGCACCCACCGGGCCCTGCTGGGCAGTAGCTCACTCCTGGCCTCTGTAGGACTTGGTCGCTGCCTAGATATACCCCCAAGGGTGCCCCCTCGAACTAATCCCTCCTCCCTAGGGGATCGCACGCCTTCTGAACCAGAGATATCCCCCGCTAAACCCATTTCAGACCCCCCAGTAGTGGATGACCTCATCACCTTCTCCACCTCGGAACTGCTGCCCAGACCAATCTTGGATTTAGCTCTGCAATACCAAGAACTGAAGCCTTTGCCCCTCACGCCGCCTCCTCCAAACCCCCGTGAGAGGAGCAGCCACCGGATGCAACAAGTAGTGCATAGTCCTCCGAGCCCCAGAACCCCTCTGGATCCTGGCAGGGCCAGCCCAGGAGGAGGGATCCCATGTTCCCATTCAAATAATGGGGAGCTGACCGGTGAGGCCTGGGAGCACCGAGCAGACAGGAGAAGGAGGTCCAGCCAAGGCCTGCATGCTTCTCAGCTAGGTGAGTCTGACTCACCTTTAAACAGAGGTTCCCAAACTTTTTTTCCCCTGGTATCAGTGGTTCCCAGTGGTAGCCTCTATGTCAGTGGTTCCCAAACTTTTTTACCCTCTATGTCAGTAGTTCCCAAACTTTAATAAATAGTAAATGGACTGTACTTATATACTTATATTGCGCTTTTCTAGTCCGCTCTTATTTGAAAACCTCCCTGTGAGTATCAGGAAACCACAGGGATTAAAACAGCCTGATCTTATGAACAGTGGACTTTATACATGCAACACAAAGTAGTTGGATTACCTCAGATTTTAATATTATTCATGTAGCGGTAACATGGATCCGGATATAACAGGAAAACACAATAAATACTTTTGCTTTTGATACTTTAAATAGATTTTGCTGATCAAACTTATATATTTTAACTTTTTTTGAATGCTGGTTTTTACTTGTAATGGAATATTTTAACAATGTGGTTTTAGTACTTCTACTCAGCTAAAGGTTCTAAGTACTTCATCCATCTCTGGAGGCATGCCGAATGCATGCCTCCGTGTCATGCCCACGTTTCACATGCTAAAAGATCACATTCAAGAGGGATTAGCATTCATTTTTTGTAGCTCAAATTTATATGCATCCAGTTTTTATGGGGCATATTTATGTTTTCATTCATGTCATTTTTATGTTTAGACATTATCTGCATATCAGCATCTTTTCAATTTATACTACATACAACAATTAATGCACATTTCTTAGAAACATTGAAACCGCTTAGAGCCTTAATCAAGGAGGCGTGAGTTTTGGTTGTTGGAAGAGCGAGTGGGTTTCACAGGGATTTTAAGGGTGCCCATGGTGTCATTTCACACTATATATGGTCTCGCTAACGTCTCAATTCTCCATAGAGGCTCTTCCAGCTATGCCCGCGAGGTGCCGGGAAAACATCCTTCGCCTGTTCCGCCACTTACAACCATAATCCCACAAACCGCATGCACTCATTACATTTGGCGTACAGAGGCAAAAAGCCACACATAATTAAAGCACAAGTGTTATAGCTAAACATCTTATTATGTTTCCCGTCTGTAATGACTCAGATGCATAGACAGGCTGCGACAAGGTTGCTGCTGGTGAACGTGTGAAGAGGGAGATGAATGCAGCTGCGTCCTTCACTGGGGTTCATTTCTTTTCTTTTTTCTTTTTTTTGGCTGTTCTAAGGGACTCTTGATTGCTCTTTCTTGTCAGCTGAATGCCTTAGTATCCTCGGAGAGTTACTGTTGATGTAAATAATGTCATTTGGCAGACAGGTCAAAATTTGAGAGTAGCAAATGTTCCTTCCAGATGATTTATTCGAAGTTTAATGTTCTTGTCAGGGGTAATTTGCATTTCCTGTTTGCTGTAGCAGCTCCGTCAGCTTGTCTAACAGTGCTTTGTTTTTCTTAATTTTGACTAATTGCGTCAACATTCAGTGCTTCTAATTGTGCCATTTCACAACGATTGTACAGCACTTCTGCGCGTCTGTCCGATCAATTCCACAATACGAGGATCTGATTCAAAACTTATCGCAAAGCAAATAAATCTCAGATTGGGCAGGAGTGAATTAAAAAACACCAGGGCAACACTACAAAAGCCTGCCGAGGCAAAGGCAGGTTTATTTGTTGAGCACATTTTATACACCAGGACAATTCAAAGTGCTTGACCGAGCATGGAAATATGAAACAGTAGGGCTGGGCGACTATAATCGAAAAAGGAGACATATGTGACCTCATTTCTGAGGTACAATAATTCTGCTTCATTTCTATTCCTAACATAAACTGCAGCAAAGCAGTGCCTGTACTTTTCTCTCCCAGCCGATGAGAGGCGGGTTAAGATGAGAGAAAAATCCTTATAACAAATACAGGATGAATCTGTTTCTGAGGTGTGGAAGTTTTTTGTATTCAGAGAAAACAATGAAAGTTCAAATTGCATGTAATGTTTTGTCACAGCAGATGTATAAATTCACTTTTAACATCCTCACCAAAATGCTCCATTAGTGTCACATTAGGGAAAAAAGAGACGAGTTAATCTGTGAACTCCGTTTATTAAACATGGAGCATGGTTTGTGTCCCAACTGGTGTCGCCCAGGCAGAAACAGGAGTCCAAACAGTTATGGGAAACACATTGAACAAAGCAGCGCTCTTCTTTGATCAATCTGATGTGACGAGTGGAACACTGATCCGGAACTGTCCGTCTGTTGGTATAACATGAGTCAGAATTAAGCTTGCCTGTCAAGGGAAGGTCCTCCAGATTATCATTACCCTTTGAAAACAAATGACTAAAATGTCAAAGGGGTCAAAGGCTGTGTCAGAGCCTCAACCTTTGACCCATTCCCGGCTCCCTTTTCCTACTCCTAAATTTCTTCTTTAGGTCACTTAACATTATCTTTTCTGTCTACCACTGTGTTTCCCATTGTTTGATGAAGGCTACTCATCTCTCTCCTCCCCTCCCGTTCTCTCTCTCTCTCTCTCCCTCCCTCTCTCCCTCTCTCTCGCTCACTTATTGCTCCTGCTAGGGCTAGTCTGTGTGGAGGGAGATGCCAGGAGTTCACGTTTTCGCTTTTTAATTACTCATGGTTATAACAAAGTGTTGAAACTCAATCATGCTTGATGTGCTGGTTCTATAGCACATATTCATATTTGTTGTATTTTCCACCATCATTTATTCAGTTTGTTTTGTTGAACACATGTTAGTGCATGATGGAAAATGTTTGGAGAGAATCAAGATTTCAATCTTTTGTCTTTCAAAAAAAATTTAGATTCTCATTTGAGTCAAAATCGTCTTTCCTCTCATAGTTTGTGTTTCTGTTTTTTTTTTCCAGTTTTGGATCTGCCCTTGTGCCAAGACACACAGGACTCCGATGACAAGCCTTCAGTGCCCTCTTCTCTCTTCCCCAACCCCTCACTCTGGAGCCCCAAAACCCGCCGCCTGGAGGTCAGCTTCATCCCTCGCCCCCGCCCATCCCCCATCCGTCCCCGTATCGACCCCTGGAGCTTCATCTCGGCCGGCGGTGCAAACTCAGGTGGAGGTCGCAGTCCCCACCGCTCAGAGAGCAATCTCCTGGGCTACCAGCCCTCACCCACCAACCCCTTTCACAACTGTGACCCCTTCCCCTCACCTGACTGTGATCCATTCACCCTCAAGGCTGACCCCTCAAGGGGCTCTGACACAGCCTCACCCTTTGACCCCTTCTCGGCTCCCTTTCCTACCTCCCGCTCTGCCCCGTGCTCCACTAACGGCTCACCCACGTTACCCTCAATCCGTATAGCCCCACTCAACCCAGCCGACTTGCCCCTCATCGATCTGGGCTGGGCGGCCTGCAACAAGACCCTGGATGGCACCAAAGAGAGAGCTCACCCCCGCAGGACTCTTGGGCTCAAACCCTTCAAGTCCCCGACACAACTGAGAGACGACCGGTTCTAAAGGAGTTTTTCTAAACTGCGTTTTTCTTTTTTTAATCACAGGGGCACAGTTCAGAATCTTTTCCACTACATCTGAATGAGGATTTGGTATCTTTTTAAAAAGCACACACCCGTCAGCTAACCCACGCAAGGAGATTTTCTCATTGGAGTCTTAGTCATTGCCATTTTTTATTTATGCGCCAGCCTGCTGCTTTGGAAATTAAGAAGCCAATGGAAGGTGGTGGATTGTTGGACCGCTGCCTTTGAACCGATAGCTGGTGCCTGTCCCATTCTCCGTCTCTTATGTCTGTTTCTCTATCCCTCTGAAGAAGCAGAAGACAAATCACTAGTCCCATCTCCAGATTCTATCAGACTGCTCATATCATCAGCTCTCATCTCCCCACTACCTTTGAAGCATTGTGACACTGCAGAGGTGGATAAGGCAGCCTGCACAGCTTCATCTGCCTCTACCTCTCTCTGCAGAATAGAAGCGTACAGGACAATGGAAAATTGGAGTGCCTTATTTCGTGAAGTGTTTTTAATAGATTTTTTTTTCTTCTTCTTCTTTTAAAGGTTCCTTCGCTGGTTAATCTGGTTCGTAGGGAAGCTGCTTTGAATTTGGCTTCTAAAAATCAGCTTAGCATTTCTGTGGAGGAAAATGTCCGTGTGTGCCTGAATGTCTAGACTCATTGTCCGACGAAAGCTTACTGGGTTTTTTTGTTGTTTTTTTTGATTTACACAGCAGCTGCCTGTTGCATTTTGGGAGAAAGCAGACAGTGTGTATCTAAGCCGCTCATAAAAAGCAAGACGAAACGGTGACCCAGGCATTCCACTTGGAAGCAGATAACATTCCAGTCACATTCCTTGGGAAATTCCATGGATTGAATAAATAAATTTAGTTGGCGGGCGACACAGCACAGGGGAGAAGGACAGGGGAGCCACCTGTGTTCTCTTCAAATGCCAAAGAATTGACACTGTGACAGTGTAGGAGTTGGGCTTGGACAGATAGAGTTTGTCAATATTTATGTTTTGGTTTTTTTTAAATCCATACGGTGTCAGATGGGTTGGGGTTGTCACACTGGACAGCACAGGAAAAAGCAGATAAGAGAGTTCAGCCAATCACTTCAGTATGGAAGCGTCACTGAAAACTATATTCCGCCAGAGTAGCACCAGTCTCACAAAGCCGACCAATAATCTCACCGTGTTCCACACTGCATGACCGACCAGTGCACCTCACTCAGAACGCCACTGTGGTTGTTATGGATTAGGTTTTTGAAAAATGGAAGCAAGAAAGTCCAAGCAAAAGTTATGTAGAACATATAATTTTAGCTTTTCATCTTGATTTCAGTGTCACTAGGGAGAAAAATGGTTGATAACATCCTTATCTCAGTTTCCCAGTTCGGTATAAAGGCCACATATCTCTCATATTTAATGGTAGTGACTTCCTGGAGTTTTGCCATTTGAGCTGTGGAGACTCCAGGTTTTCTTAGCTGGCATGTAAACCCTCGAAAACCATGGATAGGGTGACAATGGCATGTCTGACCAAACCCCTCAAACCAAAACGGACAACACCAGTGAAAGAACAAGACATTTTTGCTGTTCTGCTGCAAATCCACTCAAATGCATTAAATGTGAATTAAATCCGATGGAAACCATGCCGGCCCCTCCACTTTTAAATTAAAATATCTGATTCAAACTCCAGTTTAACGGTGGTATTTATATTTTATTATTATTATTTGACAATTTCTGACTAGCAGACCTGCTCCTAGAGTGAATTAATCTTTCCAAAAAGAGCTTTTTAGCATTAGTGTGTTCAGCTGTGTTTAGGGAGAATGCAGGGAGGAATAACTCATACTCCTGCTTATGATAATAATTAGTATTCATCAGATTCTTCTTCTAATGACTAATAATCTGATTGAAAATGATGACTAATAGATTGAGTTATCAGACAGATATTTGACAAGCTAGGCTAGGTGTGTAAAAACTCAATTTTTATTTAAAATATCTTCCGACTCAAACAAATGATGATATGCCTAAACATTACAACCAGTAACTGGTGTTAATGTTGTGGCTGATCGATCATGTGTTTCAGGCTAGTGCCGACTTGAACATGCTTTGAGAGACTAGTAATAATAATAATAATAATAATAATACATTTAGTGTCTCTCCCGGTTTATTAGAAATCCATCCTGAACCAATATAATAAATAAATATAATAAAATAATGTTTCCAGAGCACATGAAAGAGAGAGAATTCACTGTAAATGTGATAGAATATCAGTTTTTCCGGCGGCACTAGTCTCAACAAACCAGAATGTACTGGTTCTGTGCACACGTTCACTCTCGGTCAACAGTCAAACAGTCCATCACTAAATAGTAGCAGACTGATTTGACATCACACACTGTCGACTATTAAACAAGCATGTAAACATCTGAAAAGACCCACTTACTTATGACCCAAAATCATCCTGTTAGTCGAATCTTTACACAAGTATTGTGGGATACACGTGCTGATTGGATTCAACACCGGCTCTGTGTCATTGGATGACAATGACGGCTGTTTGCTGGCGAGGAGCATAAACCTCGTCTCCAAAGGGTAAAGCTTTGTGATTAGCCCAATAATCCTCCTGACGAAGAACGCAGGCCGATAGTGATAATTAGCTGCCTGATAAGAGCGGGGAGCATTGAGGATAGCATTCTGATATTTAGTTGATTTATTTGCCCAAGCGTTAGAAAAATGCCCCGCCACCTCCTTGCAAGGTGTCGAGCTGCTTCCTTCGGTGGAGCCCGGATCCATTGAAGCGTAGCGTAGCCTTTTTATGCAGTTAGTTTTACAGCAAATTTAAATGTTTTTTTCTCCATTTCAACTCCATTTTTCTGGCTCTTCAGCTGCTGACCGCGTAAAAATCTTCACCACTTAATTCTCATGCTTTATTTTTTTTTCTTAATCGTAGTAGTTCACTTCCATCCTCTCTGGAATCTGCAGACCTCTTAGTTCTGTTAGACACAGGTATCTTTCTTGAGATCTGTGTAGCGCTCATTTTATAGAGGCAATTGAATTTGTTTGAAAGCACTATTCTCTCTTGCTGCTCTATATTTCTATCACACATGAAAGCATCTTTTCATCATGACTGGACATTTAAGTAACCGTAACATGACGACACTGTGCTTGTAGAGGACTTAAACAAACGTATTTAAACAAATATATAGTGTTTATGTTGCAAGCCAAAGGAAAAAGTATAGCCCCTTAACTTTGAGGAGGTGTTTTGCCTAACTTAGCGATCAAACCTTCTAATACCTCTCAATACTGATCTAAAAAAAACATTTGTGGACCAACCACCACTCTCACTTCACCAAACCTGGACAGACATCTGCAACAGCAGGTACATCCTGGCAATTACCGAAGCTTTCAGACAACAATATTAACGTGACAGCATCAGGTGGCGTACATCACCTGACCTCATATGTCAGCTTGTCCATCACCAAAGCAAACAAGAAGAGGCTCAAAGCAGATCCTTGATGCAGTCCCATTTCCACCCGGAACCCATCTGTCTCTCCCACTTCACACTTGATCATGCTGCCGTTCTACTTTAATCTACTTTTCCGTCATTCCAGACCTCCACATGCAATACCACTATTCCTCTTTTGGTACACCTCCTCTAGATCCATACAGACACAATTTAACTCTATCTGGCCTTCTTTTACTTCTCCATCAGCACTCTGAAAGCAAACATCGCATCTCTAGTGCTTATTCCCTAGTTTTAATCCCTAATGCTGCTCACAAACTCCAGGATCTTTAAGGTGCGGCTCATCGGCTTTATACCGGTATAGTTGCTACAGTTCTGCTCGTCACCCTTGTCAAACAAAATGTAAACAATAGAAAAACAGAACAAAGTCTTGTAATCCCATATCACATGGGTAAAAATTGAAAGCTGAGTCAATCCTCCTCCCCTGCTGTGGTCCACATCTGAAGTCTGAGGCCTCTTTTGTCTGGTTTCTTGTCTTCAATGAGGGCTTTTCTAGATTCATCCTGTCGGATCAGGAGATCACAGCGCTGTAACTTTTTGCTGTGTCTTGGTTGGAAGGCTGGCAACACATTGACTGTTTGACACCGACATTCACTTCAGTTGGTGTTTGATACACGAAGAGTATACCGTTGACCACGCATCCCATCACCTGGATCTTTTGGGTTGTTCCGGGCACAGGGGTCTTGACTTTCTGCAGGGCCACCATTTGAGTCGTTGGCCTCACATGTTGTGAAGCGTGAGTGCTGCTTGGAAACACGTTTGTACGGCCACCCCTTATGAACAGATCTTTAATCGCATCAATGCTTTGAACGGCATGAACCACCATGACCCGAATTCATCAGATTCAACTGAAACAACTCACCGGCCATTAATTGGGACACGATAACTCCGGACAATCCTTTAGGCTGTGCAAAAACATCTGGAGGTTAAATTGTCTTTGTCAGAAGTGTTATCGCTGCCTTGCTTCCCTCACTTGTCCTCTTCACAGACATTTTGCAGATGTGACAAGTGACGAGTTGTTGCCTTGTCTCGATGTGTCAGCGCAGAACGCTACAAAAGCTTTATGCTTCAAGTCATTACGCTGGGCTAGTTTTTGTCGTCAAAAAGAGCTCCGTGAGAAGAAGGGATAGATGACAGGAGAAATGGAGATGATTGAAAGCTCCGTCAGATTCTTTCTGTCCCAGATCTTGTGCGTGTCAAGTATCCTCTTCAGCCTGCCACTCATGTCTCGTCTGTTTGTTCGCTCACTGCTACCTTTTAATTCTCCCTCAGACGTCATGTTGAAAAGCTTAACCTGCCGTTTCCCATCAGGTTGTTGCGCATCGAGTGGCTCAACTTCACGTAGCATTAGCTGGAGCCATTGCGGCACTGTTGGTTTAACATGTGATTAAGCGATCGCCCGTAGAGCGGGAGTTCATTTCCTCCTGGAAGCGGCTCGTTTAAAGTGCTCCAAAGCATTCCTGTAAAAACACTTCAAGTCTGTGCATACATAATCAAGATTCTCCCACCTAGCTTCCAACCTGAACCTGACAGTTTCGTAGCCGAGGGAATTAAAAGACGCCTTTCTGGAAGCCTTCGATGTCCAACTTTGGTTTTAGCTGTCTAATGTAGGAACCAAAACTGCCGCTTGTCAGCCGGAGCTGACGGCAAGCGGCCCGATAGAAAGTCCAGATGAGTTGTTTGTGACGCGCTGCTCTTTCAGGCATCGCACCAGCCGTCATTGCAAATTAGTGTCCTGACTACAAGCTGGCAGGGAGAATGGAATGGGGATTTTTTTTGCAGGGGAGGCCACTAGTTATCCACTTTCGCAGGGAGCTGCAGCTGCTTGATGAATTAATTTCAGAGCACAAGCTGAGGCCATTCCTCCTAATCAGTGAATCACAACGGGTCAATATGGCATCACCTAAATTAAAAAATAAAACAAAACATGGCACCCTAGTCATTTCCTGCCTTTGTCCATCGGTTACAGTGGAAATTGCCGCCTAGTTGGACCGTGAGTCAGGGTAACTCTTTAATAAGGCTCTGGTAACAATGGGTGAATTCTAATGATACTCTGTTTTACCCTCATGTCTGTTTGTTTGACTTAAAAACGCCCATTCATTTTCTCTAACCTCTTAGCCTGTGCATGGTTGACTATTCCAGCTGGCACTGGGCTAGAGGCGGGGTACACCCCAGACAAGTCACCGGCTCAAACCAGTGTCACATATAAAGGCAAACAATCAGGCAACCTCCACACAGAAAGACCCGAGGCCAGGCTTGGTTCTGAACCCGGAACGTTCTTGCTTTGAGGCCACCATCCCGTCCAGATGTAAAGATATAGTGTGAAACTATACTGGTACCAAAACTCCAGATTGGACACACCAAAATTCGGTTGAACGTGACCTTCACCTCCACACGTTCATCTCTTCTCCATCCAATTCAAAATGTTCTCACGTCACGTCGCGTTATGCTCTGGTCAATGTCATCTACCAACCTCACATAGTGGTTTTGGCTAAACTCTGAGACTATAAAACCCACATCAAGCCATCCAGCTTGTGCTGAAAATGATTTAATGTGCAAAGCCTTCTGGGTAGAGTAACCGAGTTTCCAGTTATAGATCAGTAAATCTGAGCTAAATTCCATTTGCTCCATGCTTGATGGATTTATAACCATATTCCGATTACTTAAGATACCAGCACAGAGCACATGTAGATTTACCCATTTCTAGTATTGGACTCCCAGGATGTCAGGGAGGGAATAAATTGCAGCTGCAGTTCCATTTAAATCATGTTGGACTAGGATTCCAAATGGATGGAAGAGAAAATATCAAGCTGAACATGTGCCACTTGCATTTTTTATTGATGAAATCTTACTGTGGCATGTCTGAGAGGCGAAAACTGTGAAACATAATGGTCTGACATTTCAGAGGCTTCTTTCCCATTTACCTTTTTTCTGTTCTTGTTTGCGTGTATTCAATTTAGTGGACGTTACAAATCTACCTGCTTATCAGCCTGTCACGCAGCCAACCCGTCGGCACCGGAGGCACATTATTTCTTTTCTTTCCCGATCACATTAAACTCATAACATCTGTGCGGACCTCGGTGTGTCAGCCCAAATGATCACATATGACCTTTCAGCGAATATACAGGAATCACACTTTCAAATTGCGATGTGGAAAGAAGCCACGTCTGTGGCGCCGCCTGCTGCATAAGCTAATGTCCAATCTCCCAAATTATGAGAATTATTCCCAATTCTTCACAATCTGTGTTACCCAAGGTCACCATCTGCTGTCCTTTTCCCCTGTAACAGCTAAAACTGGATGGATGGCAACTTTTCAAACAGTTAGGACTGGCGGAAAAGGCTGACACTGTTTGGAAAATAAACATGCATTTTTATAAGGTCTTTAATTAATTAAAATTAATGAATTTTATTTGCAGAGCACATTTAAAAAAAAAAACGCTCACCAACCGACATCTGGGTTCTTATGGGTCGTTCTGGGAAGAGAACTCAAATAGGCAAAACAATTAGAAGCAGGTGTGAAATAGTGTTCTAAAAATCAATACCAAACTATTAATGATGGGGTTTTTTTCAAATAAGCTCAATTAACATATGTGAGATAAGTGATTTCTGGCAAAGGGCAGAATGTGGAAAATAATTGATTTTGTTTTATAGCCTGTTTAATAATCCTTCAGCGAATTGATTGGTCCAGATTTTAGCGGGTTAACTTTGTCATTGGAAGAGAACTGGATTGGACCAAACCATTATATGTGTATATATATTTGGCCTCGATTTTATGCCGGATGCCTTTCCTGACACAAACCGCCTCATCCATCCAGACGTGGGACAAAACAAAGTAGAAGCAGGCGTGAAATCAGATTCCCGTTAAACCAGTAGAAACGCTGCTAAGAGTACGTCAGATGTCGGCGTTGTAAGAAATGAGGTCATTTACGCTGACGCTTAAGCCTATTAATGTCTTCCAGTACCTCCGTGTAATTCAGGGTGAATGATCGGATAGAGGGAACAGCAGGTGGTCTCTTTCAGGTCCTCATGCTCAGTCTCAAATTCCTCAACTCTCTTATCATCGTCATCATCAGAGGCATTTTGAAATGGTTTGGATGGTACCAGTGCTCATATGTCTTCAGGTCCCAGTACTGTAAAAGGCTTTTCCTCCCGACAGCTTCCTGCCAGCCCGTTCTCCACATTCCCAACATTTATATAAAGGGGGGGGGGGGTTACCATGGATATTTATAAATGGCCGTCTTTTTTGACACACTGGATCGTTTCTCTTTCTCGATGGCCTTGGACGCAGTCCCCATTAGGATGATGGATTCATGCATGAACCAGCCCTTTTTGTGGTTCTCACTGGAGTATTTAAGATGTTCGTATGGGTGCTCCGCATTCCACTTCTTCATTTCCACATCAGCCCCAACTGTAGCAGAACAAGAAACACCATTGCTTGGCTCAAGTTTAACATTTAGTCTTTTCCTGAACAAGAATTGTTGTCTAACGTCTCTTCGGGGTACCCATACTGATTCCTATGTGCATAAAACTGCGAGACAGAGATGAGGACTCGGAGCCCCACATCCTCTCTGTCTTTGTGTATCGATTTGCTTTTACTGTCATTGTTACAGATTCATTTCCGTTTTTTTCTCTACCTTGTGTTTTATTATACAACCCAGGCAATGTGGTAATGCCGACGTCACATCGCCCCGGCAGCCATCTCCACTTCTCTCTCTCAGAACTCTTGTTTCTGCTCATGCGAGTAAGAGGGTTGTTTTGGTTGTCTGGCTTTGAGAAGTCTTTGTTGCATTTGTTGTGAAATCTCGCACTGGGCTGGGCCTAATCAACTGTTTTTATTGTGTGTGTCAAGAGGACTATTTCTGTATACAGTATGTGAAGATATTTTTATTTCTCTTGACTATTATAGTGGGTTTTAACCTGTGGAGAAAAAAAAAACTAAGTAAAAAAGCTAAATAAGTGATGAGACCAAATAAAGTGTAACACTCCAGACTTGTTTGTGATTTTTCTTCTTTAGATGGTGGCAAAGTTGAAACCAGAACTGTTGGTGCCACAACACCATCAATCCTTTTCTATTTTTAAACACAGTTTATCTATATTTTTATCTATTTTATTTATATTCTAGTAGTTCATTTGGCAGGGATGCTACAAGTAGTAACGTTTAGATTCAATGAAAATTACGCTTTCTATATGGGACACATGCAGCTATTTTCAGTTCTTCCCCCTTCTTGGGCTTTAGCGGAATAAAACTGATAATATTTAAGACCAAAAATAAATATAAAATATATAAAACAACACATAAAACAATCCTACTGCAAGTATAAAGGCAGTAAACTCAAAACAACAGTAATTAAATCAACAACTGCTAAAACCTTTTGTTTTTTTAATTCCACTTATTCTGAAATAAAAATAAGAATGTGTTCATACATGTTCAAACGTAGAAACACAAATGAACACATTTCCTGTTCCAAAAATGTTTTTGTGGGTTTTTTTTTTTTTAAATGCACCGTTGTTCTTTAAATTAATTATGTTTTATTTTGAATTCCCTTTTCAAGGTGTGAATAAGTAACGGTAAGAGTAGCAGACGATACAGAGTAAACAGATAGAATGTTTGCAGTAGTAGTAGCCTGGCTCTTAGTTCAGTGTATTTATGAACAAGAGAAAGAGAAGAACAGTTCCTTCAAAGATTTATCTTAAGAGAATCCGATCAAGGAGGGGTGACATATTCTACCCATGTTTCCCGGTGCCGGATAAAGATGTCCATCTTCAAGTCTACTCACAGGTTTCTTAAAAAGTAAAGGCCAGCTGTGACAGAAAGGTGTCAGAACACACGGTGCATTATGGAGTGTTTTTTCTGATAGCAGAAGAAGCCCTCCACAATACCAGGCAGGTAGTTTTAATGTTATGGGTTATCGGTAAATAGTCTTTCCCTCCATCCGTAGTTTTCCTAGAGCGTATGTCACAAATTAAAGTGTAACCAACTTTTACCACGATAAGTAGTTTTGGACTCTGAAATATTAAATGTTCCACAAATTACAATTTTTTATTGATTTTATTTAAAAAAAAAAAGTTTTTTATGTGAATCTTTAGAGGGGTTACTTTTGTACGGAGCATATCTTTCAAAATAAACACAAACGCCTCACCATTCTGTAAGCATACAGTTTATTCGTGAGAAGTTGTGCCTTTTAATATTTCATTTTTCCAAAAAATCAGAGTTTTTCAGGCAGATATGATTTTAAAGGTGACTCTGAAGATTCTTTTACGAATCAGGCAAAAATGTTTTCGACTCTTTCGTTATCTCACGTAATGTTGGATCAGATCTTTACTATTCGATTGGAACAGCCCCAAAAACTGAACAAGAAGAAGAAGAGAAGAGTTGACATTCAAATTCCTCCATCCACTACCAGCAGGTGAACATGGAGAGAGCTGCTGAGGAATCGCAGGTGAGAACAGGGTGAGGAAAACACCAGGTGTTCGGGTTATTTCGGTTGACTCCTGTGGACCCCTGTTTGCATTCCACCTCTTTTTTATTTTTTGATTTTCTCCTTATTCTGTAAGTTTTTTTTGTCTGGGCAGATGTTTTCTGTTTGCAAAGTGTGAATTGATAGGAAAGAAGATGCAACACGAGAAATGTGACTTCCTGTAGTTTGGGACTTATTCCGGTTTGAAGGAAAATCTCTGACGTTCCAGTAAACTGGAAGAAGTTTGGAATTCCTACTTTGGAATAGATTCGGAAAAGAAGGTTGTACTACTTTGGTTGTACAGCCATTGTTACCCAGACGATACCCAGTGTTACATGTCCACTACATAATTACTTACTTAAACTCTCTCCGTGACTGATACTCTGCCGTCAACTAAGAAATATTCCAAAAAAAGTTAAACGGATCTTTCATCTTCATTTTCTCCCGTCTTGAGTTCTGTTGTTTATTTTTGACTTGACTGAGTCCGACTCCCCTCTTTCTCATTTCCTCTCACACCTAATTTAACAATGACTGAAGCGGCTGACCCTCAACCGCAGGATTGATTTTAAGATGAGATGATAAGATGATACATCTCTGAGCTGCTGAACTCTTGACCGGACCCCAAAGGTCATCCAATGGAAGAATCTTGTCTTCTGATCATTTTGAGGGAAAAGGAATTAACTCTCTTAGATATCTGGGTTTAATAGAAACAGATCAGTTGTAACAGAGGAGATGAAGGCCCGCTCAGGTGCGAGTCTCATCCAAGGATCTTCCCGTTCAGACCCAGCAGAGCATGTTAGTAGAACCAGACATTACATGAGGAGAGACGTCAGAAGCAAAGCTATTGTTTTCGTTTCCTTAACACCAAAGTTAGGGAACTTCCTCCAAAGCTCTCATTCGATTGAGCTATTATTTTAAGTTAATAATGAGACTGAAGCCTGAAACTGGGTGACTTTGAGGAGAATGAAGCTGTTGTCCGGTCTTCACTGGGAGATGTGGGTGTGCTGATATGTGCATGCTTGGAGACTGCAAACACATCTGATATGATATTCCTGGTTTGCACCGATGAGTGGGAACCCGTTGAAGTCTGCGGGACACGCATGCAGCTGAGTCAGTGCTGCACAGCTACCTTCAAAGCCTCTCCAGAGAGAGGTCATCATCTCCAACATGGATCTGTTTGAAGCATGAGAGTGACAACAAGAGCCGCTCCCTTCTCATCAGGGCTGTCAGTCATCTGGACGACACACAGAATGGAGAATAAGCGGCGTCAGCGAGGACGCGATGGAGGAACTCCCCCGCATCGGCTGACCCTTCCTCTGCCCGGTCACACATCTCCATCGCTCTTGTTGCCATGGACACTGTGAATGAAAATCCATATTGTGGAGTGTCATGGCTCTGCAGTGCCTTCACACAGAGCTTTAACTGTTATGTATCAAAATACAAACCCTTTTGTGTTTAGTCTCCCAAGTTGACTGAAGAAATGGAATATACATATATATGTACACTTTGATAAAAGTGCTTCAATTGAGAACAAGAAAAGGAGAATGTTTCTATATGAAATGATAAAATTCGGAATTTCGAGGTGACCTATTTTCAAAAAAAGGAAAACCTGTACTGTGAGTGTCTCCATGGACAGTGACGTTAATTATATGCCCGAAAAGTCGGTTATATTTTGGATTCGTCATCGCCGTCCGCCTCCGCCTCAGATCCTTTGTGTCGACGCAATAACTCAAAAATCATTTCATTTATTATTTTAAATTTTTTACCCACATTGACCTTAGTGTGAGTAAAAACTGGGTTGGTTTTGGGACAGGTTGGTTATATATTTTCAACACTATTCTAGTCTATTCTATTCTACTAGTCCAAACATGGAGCATTCAAATTTACACGAGGAGATTTATTTTGTAAAATGTGTTTCACTTTATTAATTAATATTTTACTCATTAGGCGAGCTTTTTATGAAAAACAGTTCTTTAGACTTTAGTTCCTTAAATTGTATCCCATTTAGTCCAAATTTGGTGCTTTTAAATCAACTAAAGGAGATCTATCTTGTGAATATCATCCTTTACTCCAGTAGTTCATATTTTACTCACTAGGGGGAGCTTTTTCTTAGGAAGAACAGAACTCAAAAAACTATTTTGTGAACAATATTCAATCTTTATACCCCTCACACTTTTATGTGAGAAAGAACTGGATTGATTTGAGGAAAGGTTGGATGTTCATTTCTGACTCTAGGGGGAGCCTGATCTCCAAAGCAGACGAGCAGACCAGACTCGTGAAACCATTGAGAGGGAAATGCTGGGTCTGTCTAAATCTACCTACAGGTACAAATAAAGTAACCCGTACAGAAACCAGTTTTTGAAGGGTCTGATGAAGTCAGACGGCGCTCTAGTTTAGAAAGGCTGGATTAGTTCACAATATCTATTTATTTTATCTTTTCAATCTTCAAGCATTTGTAATCAATGCTTTAACCCGTCACTTATATTTAAAAGTTAAAATCACACACACACACACACACACACACACACACACACACACGTTGATCATATTACTTACATACTCAAGCACTGACAGCTCGGTTCATCTGATCAAATTCAATCATTTTCTTCTTCACAGGTCAATTAATAATATTCCGAATCATTTTCAGATCTTTTAATTTTCAACGTAATCCGGTAATCAAATCTGTCTTCTGCTAGTCTGGGCATCCCCCCCCCCCAAAAAGACTATGTTTTATCAGCGGTAATGACCTGTGGGTGTGAAGCCATCCCTGTCTCCAAACATTCCTGTCGTCCTACTGCGTTTGAAGAGACTGAATATGATAAAAGGAAAGAAACTGATATTTCTCCAAGGTGTGAATATTCTAGTCCTGCAGCCACGAAGAAGAGTCTCTCAAATGTTCATTATGCCATGGAGTTACAACGCTAATAATTATTTTGGGGCATTCATGTATACCCTAATGGGCACTTAGAGTAAATAATCAGTTATTATTTTAGTTACCCTGACAGGAACTGATTATAGGCTCCAAACAATCAACATAGAAACGGAACAATTTAGCTTACGTGTCTGCAAAGTAACGCCGCAAAAAAGAGGCCTGGGTTTGACCCACAATGGGAGTAAATAATATCCCCTTTTCTCGAGCTTGAACGGTGATGATGAAGATTTGTTAACAGGACTCAGATTTCTATGTAAAGTCTCAACTCCTGTCTCTACACTTTGTAGACCATCATATCCACGGTTCATACGAAGGCTACTTCCAGAGGAAGACACCGCCTCCTGCCAAAATCAGGAAGAAAAGAAAGAAGAGGAGTCAGGTGTCAGGACACGTCACATTTTCTCATACATTGAAGGAACCGGGCTCGGCAGGTCGGGCAGATCATTATCTCTAATTGGGATTTCCTCAGAGCAGAAGAAATTCCCCGTAATCTCCCTCAATTTTATCTTTTATTTTATTGACATGCAGGTATTTTCCAGCATGAATGTGATGAAGAGCCCTGCAGCTGCCTTCAAATGCATCCAGTTTAGATGTGATCACTGTTGGGATGTGATGCAGCAGAAGGAATTTCCAGATCTGAACACCAAAGTAAAGAATAAGTATAAGTAATCTTAACTGCGTAGCTACTCATAAGACAGAGATTCTACTTTTGGCAGTCAGCAGCTGCAGCCTCCTCAGGGAGGGCAGACGGGCGTCACTGGAATCATGAGACTCACAAATGGGCCGGATCAGACACTGCAGGTGTTGGAGAAACTTACAGAATGATCCCTGGTGGATTTTCCACTGTGTTGTGAGGCTGAAGCTAACAACGACTCCACCTGTGCTGTGTGCTTCACCCTCCCTTGTAAATGGGGTTAAAGAACAGGAGGAGGATGGAATGGAGATGCCAGGCTGGAGAAAAAGGTAGGAGACCAAAGTGGTGGTTTATGGATGTGTTGGAAGAGGACATGCAATTGGTTTGTGTTACAGAGGAAGATGCAGATGAAGATAAAGGGATTTCAGTCCAACCTTGACTTGATGCTGTTATGCCTGAAGTAGGCCAGACAAAAACTGGGCTATTTACCTTGTTCTACAAAATTCACCGCAAAAGCCTTCACAGATTCGGCCCATGATCCCGGTGGGCCGAATCTGCAGCCACAGAGAGAGCAGAATTTGTCAGGGATGTTTCAGGGTCAGGGGTCTTATGGGGGCAGATGCCCCCAAAACGTCACTTTTGGCCCGAAACGTGTTTGTTTTACTTCAAAGAGAGAAAAGTTTGCATACAAACAATCCTGGCCTCATCGAGCTGAACTCCAGGATGTGGGGTGTGAAGATTTGTAGCTGTGCTGATGCTTCAGAGTCTGGACAGCGAGCACAAACGGAGAAATCAACTATGGTCCAACTGTAGCAGGAAATTCTTCAAAAAAGTATTATTATTATTAAAGGGGTCTGATGAAATAAATACAAGGATAAAAGGTTATCTGGTATTTTCACCTGGTGCTCTCTGTTCAGCACAGGCCTACTAACAATTTAACCCATAAACAGCCCGTTTCTCCTTAAAGGAGGATTATGGGAGTTTTATGGCGAACACATTGTCCGCCACCTGCATTGTTGTCATCATTTAAAATGTTTTTTTGAGGTAATATCAAGCATATTACATTGTTATAACAGCTGACTCTGGCCTGGATGAGCAGAGTTCCATGTTTGCTGTTTCATCTTTTATTTTTTGTGTACTAAATTTATTAGATATATAGATTATAGGATTTATTTAAATTGTTAAGCCTTTTTAAAAAAAAAAAAAATGTATTTGGTTAGACAGACACTATCACTTAATTAAATTAAATATTTTCTATGTAGTTTTACATGAAATCATACAAAACATTATAAACACCTGCCTAAAATAATCCCCCTTTTAATGATCAACAAGGGTTGACAATTCTTTAATTTTTTTATTTAGGAACAGAGATTTACATTTTGATTCAATTCCAAACATCAAAATTGTAACTTTGCTGATTGAGATGAGGCAACGCCCAAATACATCTGGTTAAATGAAATACAACAAATCTTCTCCAATTCAAAGTCAAGGAATCTTAAAAAAAACAACGTATAATCAAAATAAGAAATAAGAAAATAAAAATAAAAACAAAGGAGAAAAAATAACACTGTCCTTTGATTAATTGTGAATTAAGGAAATATTAATTCACTGCAGTTTTTTGGTTTTTGCAGATTTTGTATTTACATATTTCAGGGTAGCCCTTGAGTTTAAAAACCAAAGATAAAACTGTATTTAAAAAAAAGTTTAAGCATATCATAGCACAGATTGTGACACTTGTGTCAACATGGTTTCTTTCTATTAATGCTGAAGTCATGCTTCAGCACGTCTCACTGCGTGTAAACTGATGACTTCCTGTCGGTTAGGTTTGTGCAGAAACGCCACCAGAGGGCAATGTGTAAGTGCTCAACCACCTGCTCGCGGGGTTTTCTTCTCTGACGTGACACTCTGTCCGTTAATCTACTCTATTAATCATAACTCTGCTGTTTATCCACTCTGGCTTCCCATCTCACTCCAGCTGGGAGAAGCCCGCTCTATAAACAGTGTTCCGGGTCAGAGGTCGAACACACGCTTCCTTTATTCGCTCATTTGAAACTCCTCTGATGAGCTCCTGTCAGAAATAACTATTATCATAATGATTTTTAGGGAAACCGGGTCCTCCCCCCGTGCACTGAGCCGGGCTCAGCCACCGGCAGGCGCTGATTGACAGATTGAGATAATAGAAATTACAGACAAAAGGTCTGTATGGAAATGTCTTCAAAATGAAAATATTACAGGGCCTTCACTTCTCATCAGGGTGGGGGTTTCAAGGCCAGGAAGAAGCGTGACGATGTCATTTTGAAACCCAGGAAGCAGAAGTATTGTCGCTGTTCTCTTACGTGGCAAAAATTCTTTAAAAAAAAAAAGACGTCTCGACGGGATTCACCTGCAGTTGCCTTTGATTACATCTATATAAAAAAGAAATAAAAAAATCCTCCTGCCCCACTCTTGATTCCAGAACTAACCCACTTCAGCGGAGAATGCGTGAGATAGTACAAATACTGCTTGTTTTGTGGCAGCCGATAATAAAGCCTTGGATAAATGTGCCTGCATGCAGGAAAGGCTTCAGAGGGAGAGAAGTGTTTTTGCAAAAAGTCAGGCGGTCGGCCTTCATGAATGTCTACGGAACAATTACATGCTTCATCGTTGTGACAAAGACCGGCTCAGGCAGCCGCAATTTGCTGCTAATTTAGCTCGAGTCTCCAGCAGTGGGGGAGTAAAGCTCATTGGAAACTGTATGACAGCTGCGACACTCTGCTGCTGGCCCGCTCCAACATTACTGCACGGCATGACGGGTACCGGTGACCGATCCGGACCGAACGTGAAGTCCACTCTAACGATTAAAAGTTCGGGATCGTCCACGCCAACTCTGACCTGTGCCCTTCTGTCGCGGGGTTCTTTTTTAAAAAAATTCTCAAAAACACTGGCGTAGAGGTGATGTGTTTTTATTGTGCCGGCCTCCCAAAGTTCAAACAGTAAAAATATGAACAACAATCCAAAAATTGATGCAAAACAGGTTTAAGGTAAAACACGATATACAAAGAAAATCACAAAGCGTCCCTGAATGGACTCCTTCAATAACCCCCCCCCCGACAAGTCCAGGCAGGGGAAATCAATCAATCACCAGACTGCCTTTAACCAGAACCAAGATGCCCCCCTTTAAACTAATAGCCCCTCCCCCTTGGGAGAAAAAACCATATTGTTGTGTTTCTCTCCGATTAAAACATTTGCAGCTCTTTAGGCTTTAGTATAATTTACACAATAACTTTTCACCTCTGCCCACACCCGACCAAACTTAGTCAACTCTCCGTCACATGAATAAACACGGTTATGCTGATCACATGACTCTGCAGGTGCGCCGAAGTGCCCTGCTCCACACTGGATCTAGTCCCGCCCCTGTTTGCCTGTCAGACTGATCGATGGACGACATGAGGCTGATCGTGCAGCGTTCCGACGACTGGTGAGTGAACCAACATGTGTGTAAATGTATGCTTAGAAAGAGAGCAGAACAAACACGTGTGAAACCCTGGGTCACGATACTGAGACGACTGGGAAGAGAAACACTGGCAATAAGTTTTTATTACTCGGCAAACACGGAAGGGAGTGAAACAGTGTGTGTGTGTGTGTGTGTGTCTGTGTGTGTGTGTGTCTGTGGGCGCTGTCGACCGCGGTAGGTGGCGCACCCGCGCGTGTGTGTGTGTGTGTGTGTGTGTGCGCGCGTGTGTGTAATGTGTGTGTGTGGAAGCGCAGTTGCCTTTAGGGAACAAAACAGTGGATCATATATCTCCATCTTGTCCTGTCATGTGCATCTTCCTCTGTTACACCAACCAACTGCATGTCCTCCCTCATCACATCCAGAAACCTCCTATTTGGTCTTCCTCCTTTTTCTCTTGCTTGGCAGCTCCATCTTCAGCATCCTCCAACCATTAAATCCACTATCCATCCTCTTCACGTGTCCAAACCATCTCTATCTGGCCTCTTACTTTGTCTCCAAGACCTGTTGGGGACAAATCCTAATCCTGTCCATCCTTGTCACTCCCTAAGAAAATCTTATCATCTTCATCTCAGCCCCCTGCAGCTCTGCCTCCTTCCAGGGAGACAGAGCTGCAGGGGCTGAGATGAAGATTCAACTCTTTCTGATTTAGTCCACTGTTTCCTTTTGCTTGTGCAAACCAGTTCATGAAGGAGTGTGGTGGGAGGCTAGTCGTTGTCCTGGTCGTTGTGTAGATTAACGTGTTTTTGAGTCCTTTCAACACAACATGAATATACATGTAGAGAAAACTTTACATCCATGTCATGTGTTCTTACACACACACCATCCCATGCATCTTACACATCGTCAGCGTGACCCCGTCACGACCCCGCTCACCTTTACTTCTGATGTGGATCCCATGCACAGTTCTGTAGTCTCGGATCAGATCTATCCATCTACGATGATGAGCCAGTTCATTTTCCTCGGTTAAACTTCTGTTGACCAAGAGCAGGGGCTCTTTTAATACCCTCGGTATAATATCAAATGTTTTTCAAGTCTGGGGTGAATGTCAGGGATCTTATTGAAATGGTTTTTGGAGTTGGCTTTCACCTGCTGCACTGATCTCACTTCTCGCTTTTAAATTTTTATTTTTTATTTTTTATTTTTTCGCATTCAGTGGTATCTGGCACAAAAATGTTAGATGTTAGCAGCAGATCCTGTAAGACCTGTAGGTGGTGAGGTGGAGCCCCGTGGATTGGACTTATTTGTCCAGAACATCCCACAGAAGCTGGGTTTGATTGAAATCTGGGATATTTAGAGGCCAGGTCAACCTTATTGTTGTGTTCCTTGAATCGTTCCTGAAGCGAACTGAATGCCGTTTCGATGAAGGTTCTACACCAATCACTGCTTTACTTCTTCCCAGAATGCATCCTGGTGCCAGTGGCTCCTTATGAAATCCACGCACACGCAGAACAGACCTTCTTCCCTTGGTCCAAGGCCCAGGTTCTGATGTTGACGTGCCTATTGTAGCTGTTTTTAGCCGTTTGCTTGGGTCATAGATTCCTGCAGTTGAATCTATAAGATGATCATAGTCATCCTCGGTTCTGTGAGCACCACATGAAAAAGTTCTCCTTTTAATGACATTGACTTGTTTTCTAACTTGTGACATAGTATACATCATCCAAAGTGGGCTGATAAACAATTTTATAATATAATAATTATATAAATCATTTAAATTCAGAAATTGGAGAATTTTCTCCCCCCAGAAAGAAACTTTACACAATTCAGAAACACACAAACGTCAAAACTCAGTAATACCCAATAATCAATACTGTTGGAGGTTAAGGTTTATTTATCAAACAGGCTTTCATAGTACAACATTGTGGAACTGATGCTCTGTGTCTGATCCATCCCATCCCTGAGAAGCGGTGGACCGGCCCTGAGAAGAACCTGTGGAGCACATTCGTTCTTCATCAGGCATGTAATGTGAAGGCATGGGATCAAATCCCCAGTCTTCCTACGGGGGGACGATCGCTCTACCTGCTGAGCTAAAGCTGCCCCACGATTGTAGCCTGAGACGCCACTGGAAATGACGGCTGTGAAACGAACGTAGCGGAGTAGAATGTAATAATAATAATAATAATAATAATAATACACTCTGTGAAATGTTACGGTGGGAGTGTAGGAGCAGATCGAGTAAAATACAAGCAAACTAATGCAGTACTTTATTAAATATACTGTACTTATCGACGTTCATCATAAAGTCCAGGTATTAAATACTCATATCCCAGCCTGAGGTAGGATTTATACCTACAGCAAAAAGTATTAAAACATTCAGTTTTAAGATTGGTGATGTTAAACATTTAAGTTGTCCCTAGTTATCTGTGTCAGAGAAAAAAAAAAATCTTTTTTTTAAATTAAGTATAAATCTGAACATTTAAAGGCAAAAAATTCCCCAAATATCAAACGGCTTCTTTCCAGTAAATAGGCAATAAAGTTCTGACCCGAAAAAACCTGATCTGAGACGAATCGGACTCGCAGAATGAGCATAAGTCGTTTTCAACTATTGAAACAAAACAAATATAAGATAGAAAGTTTCTAAATAGCAAAAGACGCTTCATCACTTTTATGTAAAAAGCAAAACATTTTTATCTTTCAGAAATTGGAATCAAGTTGACCTGAACCGATACGACTAAGTTTTCACATTTGTTTATGTAGTTTTTTGTCCTACCCTTCATGCTAGATGTAAGGAAATACATTTTTTTTTATTACTGTTCACATTGTTTGCAGTTAACAGTCATTTTTTTGTATGAATTAAATTAAATCAAGGGAAGTATTCCAATAATATTTACTAGTTTTCTTTCAACATTTAGAAATTCTGTTGGATGAACTTCATTTATTCGGGTTCGATAAACTCAATTTAGCGGGATGATTTTTCTTCTCTCCAAAATCTATTAAAAAAAACCTACTTATATTGGATCTATTCTAAGTAAGTCATTTGAATCAAGCCACATAAATTGTATGGAGCCAACCCACCCACATCGAGTGAGACAAATACGTTTGTGCTGAAAGAAACCTATTTAATCATGTGGAAATAATTTCCATGATTTCTTAAATTCATTTAAATAACTATTTCTTGAGTGCAGTGTGGAATATTCCCTCGGTATAATGACATAACAATTGGGAATCCCCTCATTTTGTTACACGATAAAAGTCCCTTTTTCACATGGAAACACCAATTTCTTCGATCGGATTCCCACCGAAAATATACAATTACCAGATTCTGCTTTGACAAGGCCTTGAAACTATTTTCGTGATTTGACGATGTCTTCGGCAGAGTTATACACCCTGAGTGCTTTCTAGATTTCTTTTGAACGTCGTAAAATTCAGAATATATTGTCCACTACAATTATAACTTCTTGAAACCGGAGTTAACATCCAACAACGTTTTGTTTTGTTCTGGCGGCAGGACATAAACCAAAGAGAAGTACTTTGTTGAAAAAGTTGGAGGCGTTTCTTTCCTACATTAAGTGGGTTAGGTTTATGTTATGTTCATTTCACTCCACATCATGGTGGTCATGTTTTATTTACGCCCCCATGACCCTGAACCAGATAAACTGTTAATGAATGAATGAATGAATGAACGAATGAAAGACTTCCTTTCCTTTGCGTTGATCAGGGTTTCCATCACGAAGCACATGATGATGAGTTTCTGCTTTTAACGTTACGTCGGATGATATTGATGTTAACCTAACATGTTTGGTGAGTTGATCTTATTGTTGGCTAACGTTGTAATGTCGTAACGTCAGTCAGGGTAGAAGCGCTCTGAGGTACCGATAATGTCTTTTACTCCCTCCCTCCCTCCTTAATGTCTCTAGGATTGAAGTAAACAGTTATTATCAAGCTGCTTCTTCATTAAAAGTATCACAACAACAGGAAAAAAAAACGTGATCTGGTCACATGACAGACGCCCACCTTCTGATAAAACTTCTGATCTGATTGTGATTCTCTTGTGTTCTGATGCGTTCTGATGTTCTGATTGTGATTCTGATTGATGTGTGACTGTCATGTAAACAGTCAAACGAGAATATTCTTTTTGGAATGTTTTCATAACCCAGTAAACCCAGTTACTCAGGGGGGACTATTCATTTCAGAGTTGTTGTCTTCTTCTTTTCTTGCTCTGTTGGACAGAGACTTCTTTTTGTGTGGACATTTAAAATGCCACGGTGGATACCTTCATGAACGTGACTATATGTATGTTTACATTTTCAGAAATGAGTAGATCTTTTTCTCATGTAGGGGTGCCGAACTTCCAGTACTTCCTTTTTTTCTTTTTTAACACAACAGCTACCTTATGTGCAAGACTGAAATGGTTCAAACAGGTCATTAGAATGTAAGGGAACCTTCTGTCTCCATGAACCGGGATAAAGGAAAGAAAATAAATGGGTCCAAATGTGTGATTAAACATTTCCTTTTTAAAAACAAGTTTGTGGCTGGTACCAATTGAATGACTCCATTCCTTCCCATTCTTACCTCTCTACCTCGGAATCCAGCAGAACAGTAATCACAGTGGAAGTTGGAGTCAGAACATAGCAACCGGTAATTGGTTCATCAGAGGCAGCAGATGTATCACGCCGTCTCCTCTGTCGTTACGCGGTGCTGCAAGAGTAAAAGGGTTTACCGCCAAAGCTCCATTATCATTATGAAAGAGTCCTGTCTGTGGTGGAAACGCAGAACAGATGTAGGGATGGATTTATCATGCATTAAGTACGGTTTCCATGACTACTGTACGGAAAACCCTTCAGTGGAGATGGATGGATGGATGGACGTATGGATGGATGTAGAGATAGATAAATGGATGGATGGATGGATAAATGGATGGATGTAGAGATAGATGGATAAATGGATGGATGGATGGATGTAGCGATAGATAGATATATATATAGCGCCATGACACTACAGAGCAGAAATGATGGAGGGAATAACAAAATGATTAAAAGAACAAGTCCGATTCTTCCGATTCTAGAGATAACATTCGTGTTTCATCTCCACCAGTAGGATGCGCTGTCGCACAGGGCTGACGGTTCTGTTCATTTCCCTCCCAGAGAAAGACTGTCCCTGAGGATTTGAGAGCCCATGTCGAGATTCATGACCGGCCATGGTGTAACTGAACGTTTGCAGCGTAACAGGCGTACACAGCACAGCGCGAGCCTTAATAAATGTTTTCTCAAGAGCCATTCACAGCCGCTCCTCAACTCAAGGAAATGATGACGGATCGACTTTCTTTACCGTGTCTTTATTTCTTAACCAAATGAAACCCGGGAAGTCCATTCATCCCGTTTAGAGAGATAATAAATTGGTTGAGTTGTTGGCGGTATAAAGACCTCAAGAGCTAAACCACCTCTGTGTCGACTGTGTGCCGACGTCCTTTACCTTCTTCCTCCTTCTAATTGTCCTCCCCTCCACCTTTTAATACAGTATGGTCTTATTTCCCTCATTCTCACAATTCATTTTAGGTAGAATTGTTTCTGTAATCTACAGCCACTTATGTTACATCTGTGTTATATGACCGATAGATAAATATCATGGGAGTGTTTGATTCACCGCCTCTTCTGGTATGATTCTGTGATTACTCCGTCTGATGTTTGTTCCTATCCACACCTTCATTTAGAGAGACTTTCAGAGGCAGAGGCCGATCACATGACTTTCACCGCTGCGCAAATTATTCCTATGTAAGATTAACATGATGTATGAATAATTGTATTTTTGCAAGTGGCAGGTATCGACAGATAGAGACTTAAAGCTAAATCTTTACGTAGTTTTAGTAGCGGTACCCAAAGGTGCAGTGAGTACAATCTAGTGACATCTAGTGATGAAGATCCAGATTTCAACTTAAATTACACCTAAGCTCACATCGCCCTATACAAGACTCAACAGTCGCCCATCAACATTCTGTCATCGTCAAAAGCTACGTTTTTATTTTGTATTGTAAAAATGTATTCTGGTTAAAACCTAAACACAAGATGAGCATTATCATTATTTGTTGAGACTGTTGAGGTTGGTGAATTACACCTGGGGGATTCAACCCGGCGGGCGACAGAAGACTAAATAGTGCTGAGGGGATTTTTCCCTGAGGAAGGACAAATGTTTCAGTGAGAACTTGGTTCACAGCCCAAGTAAGCGACAAGGTCCGAATAGGGACCAGGACTCCTGTCATCGTGGAGCTGGTACCACGGAGACTCCCTCACTGTGAGGTCATATGTCGTTTGCCTGGTGGAGTTCCTCAGGCAGACTGCATGGACCTCACCAGTTGACCTCGTCTTCATGTTACCTTTGACGGCAGGGTTTCTCACTCCTTTGGTTTTTTCTTGCACCACATACTAAGGTTTCCTGTCCATATGTCAAAACAAAAAACAAAAACCCAGCAAACAACATCTTCATCTTCTTCCTTCGTTGGTTTTTCAGAGATGAAACGTTTCTTCACCATCCGTCTCCCATTTCAGCCACTTCAAGGTAGAGTTAAAATCCAATTAACCCCTTATATACTCAGAGAAAGGGTAGAAGGGAGGACACCGTGTGATGAAGCGTGAAAAACACAAGGAATTGACTTTCAAAATAAAACAGGAAACAGTTCAACCAAAAAGACATAATAATCCTAATAAACCTCCATTCAAGATAAACCAATTAAGAACTAAATGTTAACAGAATCATCATCACAGGTCGGGTTGAAGTTCTCCTGAACAGCTGATGAAGTTGGGGACCAGAAATGTAAAAAACAGCAACCGAGAACAAGCAGAAAACGAAAGCCCGCATTTTAATGTGGAATAAACTCTGCTTTTATGTAATTTTTTTTAATCAACGCTTAATATTAGATTTTTGAGACGCATCAGCGAAGTAGAAGGGGCTGATTCTCAGAGCTGCTGTTCTCCACCGTGTCTTTAATAAATATGACATGTTAGTTTACCTCTGATGGAGGATGTACAGCTGGATGAAGATGTCACTCTAATCATGGTTAATGATCCTTCTTTCAGCCCGTGACTCTGAATGATGACACTAATGTGGCAGCAGACTTAAAAAAAGATCAACCACTGACAAATTTCAGAAGCGTCACAATGTGAATGGTATTATTAGCCTCCGCCGGAACAGTAATTAAAACAAATGAGCGAAACTCTTCTCAATGTTGTGACATTTTTGGTTTTGTTGGAAGGTGTCGTTGATGAATTCCCGGCAGGTTTTAATGAAGCGGATGTGCGAGCCTTCACACTTTGAAGCATGTGAGTGTGGTGTGTTTACATCAGGGAATAATAATCAAATGTTTGAGTAAATGAGATCCCAGAGGACCCAGAATGAAGTCCTGTGTCATCGTTCGAACACGTGACAGAAAGGTACGGAACAAAAGAGGGAGGATGTCATCGGTCAAAGTTGTGATTTATTTATTTTTTTACACTATTACAATTTCTGATAATATATTCTCGATTTAACATATCTGATGAGAAAAGATGTGACGCTTGATAAAATCATTAGGTGGGAGGTGTGGAAAGCAGCCAGAAGTTTCTGTTAGTGACAGATGATGGTTTGATGCTTTTTGTGATTTTTATTGGCTATTTTGACTGAGAGTGTAATTTTATAGCGAAACAGATTCTTCACTTTGATATACACCGATCCGCCATAACATTCTCTCGTTACCATGACACCCGGCATAACACCTTACGCTGGCAAATGAACTTTTTCTCCTCAAAATGATGGGAATTCTTTGTTTTATTTTGCCTTCACACCAAATGCAATGTGAATTTCATGTTTCACTTTATGTGTAATGTTTGACTCAGTATACTGTGTTTGCATAAATGTCACAGTGAACAATAACAATGTTTATTTAAGGCATAAAGACCAGACTCGTGAAACTGTTGAGAGGTAAAATGGAGACTTCCGTGAAGCCCATAGTGGAATCTCCACTTTCAGGGCAGGAAGGAGCGATTGCTGCCCGAAGGATTACAGACGTTGCAGCCGAGGATGGAGCCCTGAGGGGCGCCACGGGTCAAAGAGGCCAAACGGAATTATGTAACTCGATAAAACCAACAAAAATCTAATGAGGGTCACATAGTTTTTCTAAAAACATACTTCTCTCAAATGTTGAGCTAAATGAAAAACAAAATTGACCAATTGTTTTTCTTTAAAAAGGTTCTCGACCCACAATTTGTCATTTTGGTTGTTTAAGATATGATATTATTAAATGCCCAAAAGAGAGAAAATAGACCGACCAAGAAATATTTTTTCCATTGTTTTGTTTATTTCTCTTGGTAAGGACATTAAAGGGTAAAATAATCCCCTCTATTACCTGAAAAAGGAATGATAGCAGTCCTTTTAAATCCTGGCTGGAGTGTCTGAGGGACATCAAACCCTGGACGGCTCTAAACCCTTTAAATTTCAATGATCGCAAAACGGAGCTCACTTAGTGTTTGGACCCAGTGGTGCCATTGATCCCTCTGTTAGGGACGTGGGGCTCCCCCCGCAGACATTTCAAACCTCGGTGTCCAATTAGAAAGTGATTTTACAAAAACAGATAAACTCTCTGGTTGAATCCATCTTTTATCAGTTGAGGCTTTTATCTCGGTTGGAGACCTTTTTAATGATTAATGATTTTTGAAAAGTTGATTCATGCTTTTATTACAACCGTCCTGGACTACTGCAAAGCGCTTTATTTTGGCGGGAGAAAGACTTCCCTCCCGCATTTTAGTCGGTCCAAAATGCTGTGATGCTTGTATTTGAAGACCGGCTCCGGGTCAGTTCTGAAAGGCTCAGGAGAAGTTGGCTTGCAGCCAAACTCCAGCACCATGTGGACCCCGACAGTTTACTTCTTAAGGTTTCTCGAGTCGGGGTCTCTGTGGTTGTTCTTCTTTCACAGCAAATTTTCCTGTTTCAATGCTTTTATTGTGCTTAATAAAAGGCTTTGACCCCGCCCCCCCAAAAGAAGGAGCTGCCACAACAACACTTTTGTGACGCAGAACAACTAATGACCAATAGTTTTTCAGAATGAATAGCTAAATAGAATTTCCTAATATTTATCTAAATGAACCTGATCACTGGACAGGATACTCGATTACATCTTTCTGACACCTGAAGTTCACCTTAGATTCTGGGATGGGGAGGGGCGAGCTGATAATATAACATAATAATAATGTAGTGAAGTCATTCTTTGTGGTCTGGGTTCATCTGGTATTTATAGAATAACATCTAAACACATTTTGGTTCCTTGGCTCTCCTTCAGGAGAGAATGAATGCGCTGGAACAGAAATCCTTTTTGGCTGCAAGCACAGACACAATTCTGACTTGTGAGCTGCTGTGTGAAACTCTGATAAACAATCTCACGCTCTGAAATATAATTCGCTCTAACTTCACAGAATCCATCCCTATCGGTCCGATTCAGCCTTTTTATTTTTCCGTATTCCCCCGTGCTCACGCTACTGACGCCTTTTCATTTTAGTCACTCGTGTTCTTTTATTGAAGCCATCTTTAAACATACAGAAATTGTCCCGGAAGCCATTTCATTTTCTCCCTGTCTGCAGTCATCGTGTGTCATCGTGTGTGTGCGTGTGTGTGAGTGTAACAAACACACACACAACCACACATTCAACTGCGTTCTGGAAATCCCAAGGACAAACCATGGCTTCTTCTACGCCCTAAAGAAATGCTCGAGGAAAAACACACCACACACACTGACTATATACACACACATATCATTCTTATACACACAGGTCAATACAATATGCTGACATTGAAGTGATTACATATCGAGATATTTACTCAGTGTGTGTGTGTGTGCTGCATACGTCTACCTCCGACGGCAAATACACACAAGCACACTTTTTCACCCATTGGATAGTGTTTACAGTAAACACTAATGGACACACATTTTTATTAAATATGATTTTGATAAACTATCAATAACCAAGCAAACACTTTATTTCACCAACATTTATGGCAACAAAACATGATTTTGGCATAAAAGGTTCTGCAGAGTTGTACAGCCTGTCGGAGTTTTTATCTCCTGACATAGTTTTTTACTGGCTTGCATCAGTCAAAAACATTTCAGACTACCTTTGCTCTAATCTCAAATGTGCACACACAACCGCATTTAAAAATACACATAACAGACGTAACATTATAACCAGTGGCAGGCGGAGATGAGCTTCAATGGAGGTTAACGTTCAGGATAAAGGAGGGCCTGGCGTCTTTAAGGAGGTTGTCACGGCACACATTCTGTAACATCAAATAAATTCTCTTTATCGCCATCTGGTGGCATTTTGTATGAATGACATTTTAATGGGTCAGTTTATGTCATGTGTCTAGTGTTTGAGGTCAACCAGGAAGCAGGCCAGGAATGTCTCTGTGTTTAAGAAGAAAGCTTTTCTCCCTTTGTTCTTTGCTTGTTTTTCCCTTGGAGGGACTTTGTTTCTAAGTTTTATTACATTTTCTGTACGTTTAACAAGTACTGGGGAAAATTCATTTGTTTAGATTTAAAAACTACTTTATGTTAAGTTTATATGCTCGCTAGGTACTGAAATTAAAGGAGAATTGGAGCAGTGCACATAAGTGACTCTATTATAGGCTTAAGGAAGGTTTGGGAACTCTTGGAAGACTTCTAAAGATCCCCAAAGGTTATTGAAAAGTCCCTTTTTGACAGTATTGACAGCTTTCCAAAGATCAGTAACTAAGATGCTGTGAAACTTGGAGAGCTTGGAGATCTCCTAAAGGAAGTGGAGTCTGTTAGATGTAAAGATGGATTAACCTTAATCTTGACACAGCTTTTGGAGTAGCACCCATTATAGACATTATAGTTACCTTAAAGTCTCCCAGAATATTGGATGTTTCAAGGTTCACAAGACCAGGCTGAACATCATGTTCCCTTCCTCGATTTTCATTTTGTAGCGATTTCATCTGCGTAGTGGAGTGCTCACGCAAAGATCAAGGCTTTGTCTCTTTCATCAGGAATCAAGAGTGTGCCCAAATTAGAGCAGCTGTTCAAGAAGCAAGGAAAAGGCTTGGACTCCACCCACAAGACAGAGGTCTTATCTGATACTCAGAGTGCTTCAAGTGGTGAATCGGATGACGTTAACAAGAAATGCCCACTTGATTGGAAGCCTCATCCTCTCCAGCGCTGCAGAGGGTTTAGGATTGAGCCTGTTGAGGAGGGCAAAGCTTTCAGAAAAGAAAATGGCATATGCTTCAAATGCTGTGCTGCAACTCATTAACCTAAGAACTGCAAGACTGCCATCAGATTTAAGGACTGTGACAATCATGCTCACATTGCAGCTCTTCATCCAGGACTACCTCCTTGAACCTCTACTTAGAATGGCGGGGAGAGACAGGATTCATTCTAGGGTCCTCAGATGGAGCCACGAAAGTGAAACTGTCAATGAATCTAACATTATCCCAGATGACTGAGCAGAAATACTAACACCTGAAGCTGCATGATAGCAGGCTTACCTGAGGCCATTGCTCATCACATCCCTCCACTGGATCCACAAGCCCTGATTCTTCTTCTTCTGGTTCGTGACATCCTTCAAATCCACAAAATAAAGAAGCAAAGGAATGGCCCCAACAACACACCTTACGCACAGAGCCTTGATCCGGGATGGGTAGTGGTCCGAGATGTCCTCTTAGGATCAGTGCACAAACCCGAAGTTGTAAGTACTTGCAACACCCACGTACTTGACAGTAGATGTCCTTCCCTTCTTCCACCATGTCCCTCCAGATACTGTTTTAAGGAGGAATTCTATGTGAAATACAAATGAAGATAAAGTCCGTCTGTTATCAAATTGTGGAGAAGACAAAGTAGTTCTGGCCAATCTTATGGTCCAAGAGCTGCACGCAGATCTCTCCTCAGGTTGGTGGGAGGTCAGTCATCCTGTGGAAAAGGGCTTTGCCATCCTGTACGAAGGGTGTGTCCGTAGGGTAGGTCACTTCCTCATTCCTGTTCTGGAGCAGATAGTGAAGGATGGTTGCTTTGTTTGTCTTGGCAAAAAAAAAGCCATTGGGAGAGCCAAGTGCAAGAGTAACAAATGGAGGGGGAAACGCACGAGTTCTTCAAGGTTGTTGGGCATAACCAGCATCCGGGACTTAACGAGCTGCTGGAAGGAGAGGTTGTTCTGCTCCTGGTACATAAAGTCCTGCAGTGGAATGTGAAGAAATGTCAAAATTTCTCTTTTATATGAAGTATGGTATAACAATATTAGTGGATGAGTTTAGTCGATATCCAGCATGCCCTGGAACCGTGTAGGTGTGAGCGTGACCTTCCTGCTTCTTCAGTTGCTCAAAGGACCCTCTCTTTTTTGGAGACAAAATGCTCATGGATAAACTGCTCCTTGGCAGCCCTGCCTTTAGCCTCGGGTTGCAGCACCTCTACGTCCACTGGTGGTGAAGCCGTTTGATGGCTGAGATGGTCCTCTGCACTGCATCTTCGTACTTCATGGTGTGGGCAGGCTCCACCCACACTATGGGTTGTGGTGCTTCCCTGCCATTGGTCAGTCTGAATCATCAGTCATGCAGCACAGAGTCCTCTCGTAGAGCTGAGCAGGTGCGGCGCTTGTTCGGCACCACTGCTGGTTTACGCCCAACATGTTGAAAAGGCTGAGTAGCACTCCTGCAACGCAGAGAGGGAAACATAGTTCATGTTTGAAATATGGGTCACAACGTCTCTCCAAAAGCTTAAACCTGAATTATATAATCTTATTATGAACCTGTAATTATATAGAGGTGATTAGGATTGTGCCCACACACTGAAGTACCTGAAGACTTAGCAAACCTTATTGAAAGTCTCCTCCATGTTGTTGTCTCAGGATGAAAGAGCCCCTGGGATTAGAGATCTTGCGACAGCACCAGGATGGGAGGGGTTGCTGTTGGTAAGAAATACCTTGTACCGGCTTTGGAATCTATGGATAATGAATGACAATTCAGATTCATACCACATGCAAGTTTTATTTAACTATCTTTTATTGAGCCGCAAGCCTTCAAGAGCCTTCGTGACTACCTTCAGATTGAAGAGAGCCTTGGCATATAATTTCACACTCGGAGTACTTTTCAGGCAACCACTGGTTCCGAGTCCGGCTTCAGTGAGGAAGTGGCCAGCACGACACTTGTACCCAGTGAACTTCCCCAAGTAATTCCTGGCCGTCTGGACCTTGCCAAGGATGATGACATGCTTCTTGAATTCCTCCTCATCCTTTCATACAATAGGACAGGCCTTCATTCAGGCCTTCAGCCGTCCTCTTTGGACTTGGCATGTGGTACAAAGAGTATTACTATATTTCAATGTTACAGTTTAGAGTCTGAGGTTTAGGAATATGTATTTTTGTCAAAATTCAGTCAGGAATAGGTTCTATTGCAGTTTAAAATAAATGTTGCAAGTTTACAACATTGGAGCTTAGAGGTTTTTAATAAAAAAGGAAAATATAGATTTGACCTAAACTCTTTTATGCATCTTGTTGGCTTTTTTTTTTGTTATTTATAAGTGTGTGGATCTTAAAAATATCAATTTTACTGAATTCCTGGGGTCAAAAGTGTGTGGTGAGCTGTGCTCATTTGTCTGGGCAAAAGTATAATAAATACATGATAGTAAAAAAAATAAGAAGCTCCCCCTAGTGAGTAAAATACAAAGTACAAGAGTGCTGACAAAGATAATCATTTAGCATAAACTTAACGACAACATGCTACATTGAGCATCGGTTAGCATTTTTTATCTGGGCATATAAACCTAACATAAAGTACTTTGTTTGTAGGTTATTAATAAATAAGTAAAATATATAGAATATAGAGTCAAGATGTGTTTGAATCTTAAAAATAACAATTTGCTGAAATCTTTGCGTCAAAATTGTAAAGGAAAATGTATCCTATTGGACCTTATATGTTGTTAAAAATAAACCTCATGGGACATAATTTAACTCTGTTACCTGGCAGAATCTTAAAAGAGAGATTAAGAGAAAACATGTGGCAGGTGGCGTCTCTTTATAAGCGTATGAATGTATGTGTGGAACGGTGAATGCTGGCTTTTGTTGCTAAGTACTAGCCAAGCAGACTTGAAGAGTCTTATATGAGTTCAGTCCATTTACCATTTAATAGTTCACAATGAACGCAATTTAGGGAGCTTGTTTTTCTTTTATGAAAAATGCTGTGTAAATAAATTCACATTTGATTTGAGGGTTCCATCGGGGGGGATTACTTGTACAAGGATGGGGACCTTTTCGGGGATATGCCTTTGCAGTTGAGGGCGACGGCGTAGGCCAGCTGGTGTCGTCTGGTCCCACAGAGGAGCCACCGTCAAGCTGCTCAAAGAGTTAAAGGTGGTTCTGATAGAAAGGTGCCAGAACACAAAGCTTTTTTTTATTTGGCGGCAAACGGGTGACTTTCAGTATATCGAGCAGATGGTTCTAAAGTTATCGCTGATTGGTGTTTAAGACAAAAGATGTAATCAAAGAAACGTTTTTGGGCATTTCTTGACGTTTGGGCCTCACCATCTCCTGTTACATCAGGACGTGTTTTCATCCCAAACATGAAGAGATGCTCATTTTATTAAAAATGTGAAAGAATGCTCATATTAGTCTTTTCGAGATGGAGGTTTTATATATTAACGTTCATGTGGAACGTGATGACTGTCCTTCAGATACTAAGTTCAGATCAATCTCTCTGTGTTCCTCGTTTCTTGACTGCTCTGTCTTCTGCACCCTCTCATTGTGGTCCTGATTTAGTTGTGGTTCTGTTGTAAACACAACGTGTTCTGTAATATTGGGGCATCTCTGATGAGTCAGGGAGCAGATTGTGAGGTTCAAGACTGGTTCTGCTCACACCGCCCCCTTCACCAGATGATCCGACTGATCATGCCAGCAAAATTTTCTGACCAGATTTCTCCTCTGAGCAAATCAGGATCAACTAGGATCCGAAGTCCTGTAGTCTGATCCCGACATTAACTGATAGATGTGCAGTTACTGATATTATTACATATTAATAATACTGATATTATTACTGATATTGATGTCTTATCTCTACAAAGAAAGTTATGATATGTTCATCTGTCTGTTGGTTGTTCAGGTGGAATACCAGGTAACTACTGAACAGAGTTCCATGGGGGGAGGGGCGCTCACTGTTTGTGATAAAACTTCTAATTTACTGAATTTAGTTTCCTCAGCCGGTTTGAATAAAATGGAAAAAGATTAGAAATGTAATTATTTCTAAAACCTTTCAAGCAAATGTCCCCAAAATGCGTCAGTTAAGTGAAACATCATACATGGATTATGAATTTAACCCTTAATGTCCTGCTCAACCGTTTGGTTGATCTCATTTTTTTAGTCTCTAGTTTGTGTTGAAAAATGTGACTGAACCTGTTTTTTAATATGATCCAATTTGTCATTTTTGGGAGTATAGATTAGAGCATCTTAAAGTATTAAATTCTATACATATATATTAGGATTTATATATATATATATATATATACCAAAGAAATAATGCAACAAATGCAAAGAAACCATCTTTTCTATAGTCTTTTTATTTTATTTTACTGAAGACATTAAGGGTAAATAAACAGTTATGTTTAATTTACTGAACAAAATTATGTTATATGCACAAAACACAATAAGGTTGATTTTTTTTTTACTCTGAAAGAAACAATTCACTTTTACATTAATACCATTAAACCACTCTGGTTTTAAATGTCAACTTTTCAGTTCTTTCAACACAGTAAAATCTTTTATAATTTACTATAAATCTGCACGGCTCACAAACGGCTCCCTTTCCTGCAAGAACCGAGACATAAACAACCTCGTATCTACTTACTGTAAATGAACTCTTTTTCATTAAATTAACCTCAAATTTAAAATGCCTGTGCAACTATTGTGTGTTTCAGATGCAGCACTGCTGTCACAAGTGAGCATTAACATCGTCTTCCTCCGCCAGGCAGGTCTGTAGAAATTACCTCTCCCCACACACACACACACACACACATGCACACACACACACACACACACACACACACACACCATCTAAAAACAAACTCGCCTTCTCATGCTCACTCATTCACAGACAGAGAGTGTATGTGGTAATGAGTGGATCCTTGTTGCGTGATGGAGCTGAAGTGTCATCGGAGGCGGTGAGGTCAGCCGGATGTTGCCAAAGCAATTTAATTAGAGCCTTCTGTAATGGAGCCCTACCTGGAATAGCACTTAATTAGCACCTTGTCATTCGATGCATCCTTAATTTGCTCCAGACTACTGAGGTCATGGATAATCTGAGATTCTGAATAATGATCCAAGGCCGGTGGAAGGGGGTCAGATGTGGGGGTGAGGACAGGATGGGGGGTGAGGACAGGATGGTGGGTGAAGTTGTCATTGCTGGAGATGTCAGCCTGGGCCTGTGGGCATTAGAGTTTCTGCCAGCCTTGACGTTGATTTTACATTGCCCAAATAAAAGGCACACAAGTGTAAGGATTATGGTTGCTATGGCAACTGAGCTGTAAAAAAGTAGGGGATGGATGCTTAATCACATAGCCAGACTCATCAAAACCCCGAGCCCTATAAGATCCAAGGAGGCGCCTGATTGTGATTCCTCAATCAGACTCTTTTCACACTCTTTGTGAAAGGAGAGTTCTTTTATGTGTGTCAGGCGCCGTAATCTACTGACAGCGAGGATGATGGGTAGGTGTTGTGTGTGCGCAGCGGACGTTTTAGAGACGTTTCATCCATCATCCTCCTGTCTGGACTTTTCTCTCCTGTGACACACGATCATTCTCTTATCATAAACACACACACATACGGCTTTTGTCCAAAAAACCACAAAATAACGTGTAACTCAGGCATCGGTGCCCACGCTTTACCAAACTTCATTCCTCTTTTCCCCCCACGCTCCTGCCCTCTTCTTCCTGCCTCCTGCCTCCCTTCCGTCCACAGCCTCTTAACACATTTGACTTGTAAATTGAGCCTCTATTTGTGTCATGCCCATGAGGAGCTGTCAATTAGACTAAACATTGTGACACATCTTGTGAGGGCAGAGCGAGGAAAAGGATGGAAGGAGGGCAGGAAAAGGAATGACAGCGACAGCAAGGACCAGAGAGAAAGAAAGGAGTCAGAAAATGGCAGAGAGTGAGTTAAATACATTTGGAAGGCAAGGTGGCAAGTTGGAGACTTTTGTCAGGTGAAGCACCCATGTAGGGATCACCCGGTGGGAAAACAGATACCTGATGAGTAAGACTGTCTTACTCATCATACTTTCCAAGATCGCTTGGTATTATTGTCCGAGCTCGCTTTTAAGGACAACATCAGGATTTAAGTTTCATCTGTCTACCTATCTATCTATCTATCTATCTATCTATCTATCTATCTCTCTATCTCTCTATCTCTCTCTCTCTCTCTCTCTCTCTCTCTGTGTCACGTCACAAATGCAGAATACGTGACACACATGCTGAAGCTCATTGTCCTTAAGTAAGATAAAAATGGTGCCACATTTTCTTGAAGGTTGCAGAACTAAGAGAGAAATACTTTTGTGTGCAGGTTGGATAATTCTGCCAGGTCTTAAAAGAAGGCCCCTCCTCAGTTTTACAGAAGGTCAAACTATTTCTTTTTGCAATAACATTGCCATAATGTATTTTCTTATCATCTTTTGTTGTAGGTGAGATAAAGTAAGAAGGTTTTGGAACCTGGCCATAATATCACAGTTTTATACATTAGACAAACACTCAGAAATATCTGGCCAGAATTTATTTAACTTTGATCAAGACCAAACAAAAAAGGTTCCGTCTGCAAAGGTTCACTGAGGGAAGATGAGGGACAGAGGGGTAAAGAACAGTGTCATGTGGTACAGGACTAATGAGGTCTATGGATGACTTTAAATTGAATGAGTTGATGTCTGGAGTTTATAGAACAGCTGTAAATGGCTTTGAGCTTTAGAAGGCCTCAAACCCAGCCCTTCACGCAACAAGCCATGGGCCCTAGAGCAAAACCCTCAACCATCAGCTCCCCAGGTGCTTTACAGGCTCCACCCACTTTTCCCTCAGGGTTGGATTAAATGCAGGGATAAATTGTGTAATGCTGTGTAACATGGGATAAACAAAGGAAAGATTATTATTATTGTTGTTCTCATCAGCCGTCTAACATTGAGAAAAGAGAATCTTCCTGGAATAAATCCAGTTTGGTCATAATCTATTATCATGCAATATACTTAATAATTCAAGTCTGTTTGCTATGATCGCGGCCAAGTAGGAGGTTGGATCAGCCTCATCCTCTTGTTTTTAATATCAAGGGAATGTAAGCGCAGCATAAAGTCTCATGAAGTGTCAGAAGAGTGATTAAAACGTCTTTAACTCAATAAGAGTGATCTTGTCCCAAATTTGCGACTTAAAGAATTGTTTGCATTTAAACCCACTTGTGCTGAAGTGTTCAGTTCAGGTAGTTGGAGATTGTGAAGGAAATCAGAGGTTTTGTGTTTTATCGGCGGTGTAGAGGTCGTCATAAAACTAAACCAAAACATCCGTTGGTTTCTCTCGGGTCTGTGGAAACGGTTCCTGTTTTGGTTTAAATTTTTTCGGATCGCTCTGTTAGCCTGTGTGTTTCTGAGCCGGGGTGCCAATAATTTGTCTGGCTTGCCTGCAAGTTTGAAATGTTTCTGTTTTACTTTTAGCAGCATTATACTCACTTGGTTGGAAAGGATAGAATTAAATTTGAGTTTGAGCTTAATTACATCATTCAGCTCGGAGGCTGAGGCAGTTCTTCTATTGTCGCTTTGGAGCCCTGAAAGCTGAGCGGTAATTTCCGTTCACTTTGGCCTCAAAGGCTATAATACGTCCTTGTCAGGCCTCTGACACTCCAGTTAAGTAATGCTACAATCCCTCCTGCTGACAACATGGGAGATCTACTGGGAGAGTATTATTCTGAGGATATTGTGACAAATTATCGATGTTGCAAATTGAATAGAGGAAAAAAGAAAAGAAATGAACAGTAAGAAAATGACAGGAAAGAGAGAAAAAGGATGGTCTTAAACCCTCCCTCGGTCCACTTCCCTAAGGAAGTGAGACATAGATTGACTCATGAACTTCAAAGGGACGGCTGAACACTAAAAAGTATCCAAGCAAACATACTCTGTAAGCTAACAGAGGTAGCATGTTGTATTTTACCCACAGATTCACTGATCAGTCCCGTCGCCTTCGTGTGTCCGTCACCATCTAGCTCTTGTTAGCTAGAATGAGCAAACCGCAGTCCTCCATGGATCTGGGGGACCAGAACCCTGCAGCCCTTTGCAGATCCAGAGATAGCAGCACCGGTATTAACGCTGGCTGGCTCCGGCCCATGGAGTGGTAGCGTCCGCATTGAACCAATCTATGAAAGTTTTGGCATCTGCGGGCTTCTGAAATATTTTCCTGCTCTGATCAGCGAGTGAAAATCAATTGCGCAGGGAATTTTATTTGTACAGTCCAAAATCACAAATCACATTTTGCCTCCATCATCCGTCCTCAGACCCTCGGTCTGGGTCAGCATCAACTCCCCAAAAAAACCTTTTAACAGAGAAAAGGTTCCGTCTTCCAGGACGGACAGAGGAGAAGAGGAGACGGTGTCTGTTTCTTTAAAAAGGTGTTCGGTCCTGAGATCTTGAAATTCCCTCAGTTGTATTACAACCGAGCAGGGATTACTTCTGGACTACGAGCGTTTGAATTTACCTGCGGGTCCGTTGAGCCAGCGATCCGACTTCTTAGCCGTGCGACGGTCTGTTCTTGATTGTAGGGGGTCAATTTATATTCAGAGTGAGGAGGGAATTGGGGAAAACTCCTTCAAAGATGGATCCCTTCTAAGGATGTCCCCATTAGTAATAATGATCTGTCTAATCAAAGCTGTGACAAAGTTAAAAAAGGAGTAGATTAAGTTTCATCCTCCACTAGCTTATGTAGGACAGAATAAATTTAAGTAAGTAGGCTTTTAAAAAGAACCTTCATGATCCATGTTAAACAGGTAATGATGAAATTACCCAATACAGCCATTTTGGTTTCACATAAGTCTATTACATTTACAGTTACATTACATTATTTTGACATTAGATCATTTTTTGAGTGTATTTGAAACAGTGTAACTGAAGTTCAAAAAGCAAAACACAATTAAAGATGATTATTATTTAGTTGAAAAGAGCATAACGCAGTGTAAAGTTTAATCTGCTGTTAAATTAGACATAACTTAAGTTACACTTTGGATAAAATGAATAATTGAACTGTTTGAATCTCTGATATTCACTTATATTAGTAGATTTATTACCGGATCACGGTGTTCCTTTTCTTCTGGAGCATACATTTCTAACATTTATAGTGTTGTTTTGTCGGATTTCATTCCCAGACATAAAAACTTTACAATATAAAAGTTAACAATATTTAAAAAAAAAAAGACATTGATAATAAAAATGAATACCTATAGCTGCTTTACATCCAGATCAATTTCTTGTACTATTTGGGTGTTCGGGGTTAATTCCCAGCTGTAGGATATTAGGAAAAAAGGAAAATTTAGTGAAGCTGGGTGGAAAGACAGTTTCCTCGCTCCCAGAACAATGGTGTCAGTACATAATGGGCTGCGACCCACTAAAGCGGTCGCGTTCTCCGGCCCCTCATTTAGCGTTGACTTTTTTTCCTTCCTTTCATGGAGCTTAATTACACCTTTAGCACAGATCAACTCTGAAAAGAAACCCATTAGTAGGTAAACAGTTCTGTTTACACTCACTGTAAACAGAACCGCTGCATGTCCTTGAGGTCCAGCGGCTGAACTGAACGCGTGTCCTCGCTCAGAAAAAACCTTTTGCTTTGTTTACCTGAATTCTGGGTAACTAGGAGGCATCTTGTTCTCTCCTTGTGTCTGGCACAGAAGCTCAGCGTCTTACAATCGTACCACCGTGTCTCAGGGGAAGATCATGAAGTGGGCTGCAGTCATGTGATCAGCGGCACCTGCGATCAGGCACACATTGTTATGCAGTGCACGACACAGAAGATGCGAAACAACGTTGTGAAATCTTTCGTTGAACGATGTACTCTTTCACTCTTGGAGCGTTTGCGGCGTTTCTCTCCGCCGTCAGCTGAATCTCTGAATGTGCTCCTGACATGCATTTCCAGGAGTCGGTATAATAAGCCGGGTGACAGAATTCAAAGAAAGTCACCATTATATCCCCCCTCGGTCTAAACGTCTGTGTGGTAGATGATCACACACACACACACTAGAACACTGAAAACACACACACACACACAGCACAATCTGTGTTTTAACTCTGAGAGGTAGGAAACCAAATTGTGTGTGAAGCTGCTCACATGCAAACACACGAGTTCAAGCCCAGTGGGCTCCTGTGCATCGCCGCTGAGATGCTGTCACAGCTCATTATCCCTCTAATAAGTGATGTCATATTATTGTTGAAAGCTGAGGTGCTGCATCACGTTTACAGCGCTGCTCTCCGTCTGTGGGGAAATTAAGCTACATCTCTGGTTTGGGCTTTTTTGGCTCTATAATTTGACGGATGCAGAGGCTGAAGCAAAGTTTTTTTCTTTGTCAGAACTTTCAGAGTCGGGCGGCGCTTAAGTTTAGCCCGACCTGTGCGGCAGGAAGTAATGATAGATGCTGTTGACCTGCGGTCATTCAGATTAAAAACATTCTGTCAAGTTCAAAGCAATTAATTCTATGGGTTCTCCTCTTCGTCGTATCCTTCGGACACCCAGACATTGATTTTTGTGCATTTTGAAATTCAGATTCATATTCTGGAATAAATATAAAACCTTCCTTTGTACAGGAAATACTTATAGAGCACATGTTGTGTCAATTGGACTCTTTAGTGTTTTTGCTGACTATTTGGAGGACCTACTCACCCACTGAGGGTCAAAATAGACGGAAAAGTGGTTTCTTTTGTGAGAGGCAAGTCAAAAGTCACGTTACTGTTGACTCCCGCCGGCAGTCCAGTCAAAGGAAAGGCAAAATTCTACCTCACAGATTAGGCCAGTCAATCAGAAACTCCTCTGGTCTTATGTGTTATGCTGAAAACACACTAGAGGATTTTCAAATCTTATCCGATGTTAAAAACGTTGGAGACCACAGACATGAGAAACATGAGTTTTTACGTTATAATCTTCCAAACGCACACACTCGACGATCCATCCAGACGGCGAGACACACACATGCTGTTTGTAGTGAGGATTCCACAGACACCAGACCTCACAGAAACTCACGTCACCAAACGTCACGTGAGTGACATCGTCCTCCTGTTTGTTTTTCAGGAGAAAAACAAACATGTGGGACGATGGATGTCCTCGTCGGTCCTATTGTGATATAACTTGCGTGACACGTTATAAAGACACTCGTGTTGTTGTCATACTTCCACAAGCTGCTGCTCTTCTTCTTCTTCTTGTTCTTATCTTCTTCTTGTTCTTATCTTCTTCTTCTTCTTCTTCATACCTGTGCTACGACTTTATTAATAATGAAATTCGAATGTTTTCAATAAACAGACAGAGGCAAGCGAACGTCATAATTAAATTATGTTCTTTAAGTCAATAATGACCAAAATGGCCTTAATTTCCCTACGTGGATTAATACATTTAATAATCTATATATCTATTAGATCCCATGGTCACAGTCCACACCGGAGGCATCACTATTTAGCATGTTAGCATGTAGCTGACGTACAATCACACAGAAAGATACTAGATGTAGAAAGACACAAAGCTGACGACTAACCAAGTAGAAACTTTCTGCTGTGTCCGAGGTTCTTTACCCTCAGGGGGAGCTCTTTTGTAACGTGTGTGTGTGTGTGTGTGTGTGTGTGTGTGTGTGTGTGTGTGTGTGTGTGTGCGTGGTGAGTAGCCCGTGTTGTCCTATCCCACAGTTGAACCACTCTAGCACCGATTGATCAGAACACCCAGTGCTTCAGTTTGCAGCATGTGTGTAGACAGTTAACACCAGCAGTATTAACGGTCCACTGCAGAAGATCCTACAATGGACACGAAACCATCAGAACTGAACCGAGGAACAATGGAACGAGATGGCCTGGCCCACTGTAGCACAAACTGCTGAAAATAAAGGGAATGCCGGTTCTGATAGGAAGGCGTCAGAACACTCAGTCAGCAGCATCGTGGAACAATAATATTATTATTATTAGGAAGGTGGTTTTTATGTTATGGCTGATTGGTGTACAGTAACAGTCAAAGGTTAAGGCGTATTTATAGAACTATTTTAGTTTTAGTTGGAGAGAGAGAATAAGTGGGATTAAACCCATGAACTGTGCAAAATGTCCCGGCAGAGACAAAAGCATGTATCATATTGTTTTTATCTTACAAATGAAGTTCTGATGGACTATTGTGTCATTTCAGGACAAATCAGGAACCTGTGCCGCACTTTTCTTTCGCTGTTTGTTTTGTTCCCGTCCAAATTTATGGGTCTTATCACAGACTGCACCTGCTGTATTTGCCCTCCAATCTACCTGTGTTGCTGTGATAAGTTGCCCTCCCCCCTCTCTCCTCCCCCCTCTGTACATTTGTTTGTGAGAGAGTTTGGCTGACATGTAATGCACACGATAGAATGTGTAAGAGGATAACTGTCTACTGATCAAGAGTTCGCCATCATCAGAGGCAAACCAGACACACGTCTGAAGGCCACGCCCCTTTTTTCAGTGACGGCTATTAACTTGTAAACCTCACATTAATGCAAAATAGAGTGTCTCCACACACAACCCCCGAACCCCCCCGTAGCCCCCTCAGAACTACTTTAGACACCTACAACTGAACTTTCAGAAAAGAAACTTCAAATGGTAGCAGTTGCTTCGCAGCAACAAGGTTTCCGGTTCGAATCCACCTATAAACTCTTGGGACTTTCTTTGTCTTTTACAAGCATAATAATGATAATAATAATAATAATACATTTAATTTATAATGCACTTTACATTTGGATCAAATCTCAAAGTGCTACAAAGTAAAAGCAGATAAAAGCATCAATAAAAAATAAGATAATAACTATATAAAAACCTGACCAAAAAGCAACAATGTTAGCAATTAGTCCAACAGAATTCTTCAACGTAAATGTTCTAGTCAGTAAGTTTGTAACTAAACTCTGTTCCATAGAAATGATTCAACCCAACCAATCACAGCTGGGTCAGCAGCAGCTTCGTTACTTATAACTCCCTGTGAATACTATAAATTGTGTTTGATACGTAACGATGGCACTTTAAACATTTATATTTGCACTTTTAAACGACCCTCACATGCGATTTAATTACAATAATGGAACTTCATTTGCGAGACGTGAACATTTTCTGTTGAATATTTATTGGTTTGTATTTATTGAATATTTAAGCTCGTATTTAAGAAGCAGAAATCCTTTATTGATCACATACACAGTACAACATTTTGAAATTATTTCGCCGCTCTACCCACTGAGCTACAGCCCGCGTGCATTTATTCATCACGTAAACAATATATTAAGTAATTGCCATGTCGGCGGCTGAAGAGTGTCACACTATATAGCTGCAAATAAAGAGTATTGGAGTTACTGTTTGGTATATAATTATTATTGATATATATTTATTGTAATATTTTGATTAAGGGGGTGTTGCTGCAGCATTAGGGGGGGAATAATGGGAAGTTTTTTGCAGCTTTGTGCCGCATCATCCAGCCGTCAACCATCAGTCTATCAGGAAATAAAAGATGCTAGATCAGCTTATTTTTCACAATGAATCGTCATTAATAAACAAAGTCCTGGAACCCTTTTCAGCAGCGTTAGAGTCAGTATCTATCATTCTTTGTCTCCAAAGTCACTAATATCAGATCCAACATTGTACCAGCGGTCCTCACCTCCAACCAGTTCAAACCAGTTCTTGTTTATTAACTACAAGTTTCCCTCGTCACTTTGAAAACTCTCTTACGAACAATTTCCCAACTACATTAATCGTCCTGCAGTCTAGACAATATACCAACGAGGTTTTTGAAAGAAGTCCTGCCAGCCATCAGCCCTGTTATACTCCGGCTCACAAACTCCTCGCTCACCTCTGGCTGCTTCCCGGATCAATTTAAAAATGCCTGCGTCAAAGCGCTTCTAAATAAAACCTGGCCTTGATCAAACAAATATGAACAATTACAGAACCATCAAATATTGTTGACGATAATACCTTTGACAGGGTCCATTACGGCTTTCGCCAAAATCAGAGCGCTGAAACGGCTCTTCTGAGAATCGTCGATGACATCCTCTAAGAAGCAGATAACGGAGAAGCATCCATCCTGGTTCTACTCCACACAAGCGCCGCTTCTGACGCCATTGCCCTCGCCATCCTCTCAGACAGATTACATGGACTTGTCGCTGTGTCAGGTACGGCCCTCCAGCGGCCCACCTCTTATTCATCAGACGGACGCTTTTGTTGTATCCATCTGAAACCATTCATCATGCCCCGCCCCTAAGTTATATGGAGCGCCTCAAGGCTCGGTTCTCAACCCAGTTCTATTCGACACGCTTCACCATGGCCAGATATATCGCTTGTATATCATACCACGGTTACGCCGATGATACCCAGCTGTTTATGTCCTTAAAACCAAAGTAACTACTTCAACATAAATACTCTTCATATAGAGTATTTATGATAGTATAGATAGAAATAAAGCTTTACTTACTTACTCTTATCATGAAAGTTAGGTTAAGATTAGTTTAGAGTACAATGTATATTAGTGTATAAGACACACACAAACACACACACACATAAGGGAGAGCGCTAACTCGTTATCACAGCAGGTAGAGTCTGATTATGAGAAAGAAGACATCACACCACCCAACTCAATTCTTTCAACCCCGCCTACAAAACTAGCTTGAGTAAATGAAAAAAAAAACATTAGAAAGTACATATTACAAAATGATTTGAGGCAGATGTTACCAAAATGTTTTAAGTGCTATATCATGTGGAGGTGGGACATTTGTTTTTAGCTAACTCATCCTCATTTAGCATGTTTTGAATCATTTATTTTTCTCAAGTGTAAGTTGTCAAGAGGATTATTTTACCGCTCTCGTCCATCGTCCTCCGTGTTTGTTTTTCTCCTGAAGTCACGTTTGGTCACGTGAGTTTCTGTGGAATCTCCACTGTGGAATCCTCACTACAAACAGCATGTGTGTGTGTCTCACCGTCTGCATTAATCATCTAGTGTGTGTGTTTGGAAGATTGTAATGTTAAAAACCGGTTGAAACTGTCCTCATGTCTGTGGTCTCCCACGTTTTTATGATCGGTTAAGATTTAAAAATCCTCAAGTTTGTAGCCAGCATTAGCGGTGTATTCCATTAAACTGAGTTCATCCCTGACCTCGGGGTTGATTAACCCTTAGATTAGAAAGAAGATTGAGTTTTTGATTTGAGATCAGCTCATCTGAGTTGGTTTAATCAACTCTGGTTTTATTGACTCGGAGTTTAACTTGTGCACAAGAACACAAAAAAAGATTCTTCACTCTTCGCCCCGGTTGAGCTGGAAGTCTTGATGTGGGCGTACAACAATTATGAGTATATATTGGGGAGAAAGAGCGAAACCGCTTCTTGAATGAGCCTCACTTTAGTTTTTATCGAATTTGACGTTCTGTAATGAAGTTAATATTAGTCGATGCTTCTAGTTATTTGCTTTAATATCAAACAGGACGCTGTTTTAACGTACATGAACGACCCTCTTGTTTAATATTGTGATTAGTAGAATAATTAGTTGAGCTCTCTTAAGTTCAATGAACACGTTAAACTCTGGTTGGAGGAACCAGAGAATGTTATTAAGATAAATGATGGAATTTGAGGGAAAACAATCGTTGGACCTGATATTCAGTGAAAGGAAAAACCTCGAATCTGGGTCTGATCATTCTTTTTCAAATGTAAAGCGACATAAAGGATTTCTACTATAGTATCGACGGAATGATAGAGAAACAGAGACGCCATGTTGTACAGCCCTGCTTCAGTCCAAACTGTTTGTTGAGTCGGAAACAAACTCAGCGTTTCCACTAAACCTCTTTTCCGTAAATTAATATAAACCGAATATCATTCCACCAACTTTTCACACGCGTCCTCGTGCACGATTTAAACTCAGCGTGAACAAACTCAGAGTCGATTGAACCATCTCGGATTAGCTGTTCTGGAAGTCTAAAGCCCGAATTTCCCCATCTCAGGGTTGATCAAGCCAGAGCTCAGGCTTAAACTCAGTGTCTTTCTGTGGTTGTTTTGGGTCATTGCTGGAGTAATTCATATTTTACTCACTAGGGGGAGCTTCTGTGGACACGATCTCACATTTAAATTGAGGAGTTCAATCAGGGGGATGCCTTATTCAACAGGGGGGATTGGGGGCCTTTTTGAGGATGTACCCCAGATATACCGACAGCATAGTTGTAGCTTAAATTATCAAATAAAATTGAGAGTCAAAAGGAAAAAAATTCAAGTGAAATTCATTTTCTAAATTTAGTTGATTTGTTTTTGTGTGAGACGGTGCGTGTAGAGAACTTGTGTGTGTAGATAAGCGTTCAGAGGAAGTGTCCCTGTCCTTCAGTTCACACAGTCACACCTGCTTTTGACAGATATGCAGTTTGAGGGAACCATCAAGTCCGAAGAAGGAGGTGAGGAGGAGGAGTGTGAAGTAGCCTGAACTAACTGTCATAAGGAATAGAGGAAACTATGAGAGCCCCTGAAGAATCCCACTGACTTTTAATTGGTTGACCAAGGATTAGAAAAGGATTGAACAATTTCATCCTGAAGATGTTCCAGGATCAGATGATTTCCGAAGGAACTCCAGGAAAGTTAATTTAATTCATGTAGTTTTTGAAAAACTGTTAAATTGAAGTCAGGTTTATTTTCAAGGCTTTCAGTGACATAAATTACATATTTAGGTTTCTCCACCTTCAATCCTCCTGCTTGCAGCTCACAAGTATGTCTGATTTATCTTCTGCTCTAGATTCTGGTGTTCCAGAACAAGAGTTTTTTTTACTACATTGTAAGATCTTTGAGACGGAGTTACATCTGAATGACACAAGCTGAAGTTTAGAATGGGAAATATTTGAGATGTGTTACCGTCATGTGACCCTTTCATGTGCGCCCGTCATGTTTTACAGATGGGGGGGGTGGGGGCGAATGTGGACGTGATGTACGCCTCACAGTTGCACCGAAGACGGGGTGATGAAACAGGGTGGAAATATCACATCAAATACAGCAGGAAAATCTCTCCGTCTTCATGTTTACTAACCGATGCACTCGATTTACAAAAACTTTTTCGGATGAGATGCTGTCTCACCAAATGGGCCCATTCAGCGCTGCAACTCATGAGTGACAGTTTCTTATTGCTATTATAGAAGAACCTTTTTATGCACCTAACGCATCATCTCCTTGTTCTCCAGTTCTCCTTGTGACATTTGTGTCACTGATCTCATTCTCAGTGTTTCGTTGAACATTTAGATATTCATGTTTAATTACTTGATTTAAAGATGCAGTGTGTAAAAATTCAGGGGAATCTCTTTGAATAAATCGAATGCAAAAATCATAACTGAAATGTGAGGCAGTTTTTGTATATCATCAGCTGAAATAAAAAACTTCTTTTTTTAAATGTCATTTTGTAAAAAAGCCTTTTATATGCAGAGAGGGTGGGTTTATCTTCCATGGAGGCGACATGTGCCATTTGCTGCCATCTTTCCAACACTGGCAGTGGCAGCTAGGAAAGAACTTTGATGTTTTCTAGGTTTAAGTGGCAGAAAGATGATGAAGAAAATCTTAACCTTTAAAAACAGCGAGGAAGAAGAGAACGAATTTCGTTCTTGCTGGATGGCGTTTTGACAAATGTAGCACAAGAAGAAGCAACCAAGCATGAAATGTAGCTGTCAGAGAAGGGAAACATTCAGAAACTGCCGAGCGATAAATGCAGTCCAAACAAACCAACTCTGGTCCGCTTGAACACGGGGGACTCGCTTTCAGGTCCTGGTGCGGTTAGTTTGTGGACCAAGTTAGAAACCGAGATTTAATAATATGTTTCCAGTTCCATGTTAGTACCTAGCGCGTCTCTGTAACCATGAAAACACACCTCAATCTAGAAGTCTTTGTTTCACTTGAATTTAAAGACATCATCCAACGGATATGAAATGTAGCACAAGACTCTGCGCTCGCAAGCATGAGGTCATGGCAGCAAGGTCTGGGTTCAGCCACAGGGAATATGTCATATTCCAGTGTGTGGAGCCGGACACACTGTCCACACACTTACAGTGTGTTGGGAAACTGTACTCCAGACACTTACAGTCTGAAGTCAGGTCCACACAGTGTGTGGACAGTGTGTATAGAGCCGGACACACAGTCCACACACTTACAGTGTGGTGGGACACCGTACTCCAGACACTTACAGTCTGGAATCGGGGTCAGGTCCACACTGTAAGTGTGTGGACAGTGTTTCCGGCTCCACACACACTGTCAGTGTGTGGACAGTGTGTCTCTATGGGCAATTTTGTGTCACCAATTCACCTGTGTCACATGTTTTTGGACTGTGGGAGGAAGCCGGAGTTCCCGGAGAGAACCCACGCAGACACAGGGAGAACATGCAAACTCCACACAGAAAGGCCGGCAGACGCGGATTCGAACCCGGTACCTTCTTGCTGTGAGGCAGCAGCGCTAACCACTGCGCCACCGTGCAGCCCATAAATATATGTGTATATATACACACACACGTGTGTGTATGTATATAGGATAAGCGGTAGATAATGAATGAATGTGTTTGTGTAAATATTACAGTTATTAATTCTCTATTGGAAATACTCAATCTGTATTTATTCAACAGGCTTTTGTCACACCCCATATCTTAAAGCCTACATTTGATCCAGCGGTTTGATAAAACTATAGAAAGGAATTGCCAAACAGTAATGATTACCCTTGTTCATTCATCGCAGGCCGGGTTGATTTCCCGAGGCAGCCAAAATCAATCTCACTAGTTAAACTCTCAATGGTTTGTGGAGTCGGGTCCTGATGCTTATCTCATTTGATGCTGCATTGTTTTTTTTATTGTTCATAGCCTTCCATGGTGAAGGAAAAAAGCTGCCACTCATCATAATATTGGTTACCTTAGTTTTGATCTGCTGCTTTACTGAACTAATAGCTAAATAGAATTCCTAAATGTATCTTTCTATAGGAACTTCATCATTTGACAGGATATTAGACTACACCGCTGATTCTTGACTAGAGACAGACGATTCCAAGCTGCAATCTTGAACTTAAATTAAATGTGCAAACGTAGACTCTGTTTTGATATGTGTTGGTCGATCCAATCACAAGTGGACAGTGTGAGAAACTTTGCCGTTTGTACCCGTGTCTATCAAATGTGTCCAGCTGACGACTTGTGTTCAGATTTCGTTGCTACCATACTTCCGCTACAAGACCAGAGGGTGACGCGTGTTGTTATCAGTCAAGCGCTAGATTTGTTTAACAAGTTTGCAAAGACCATCTAACAACTTGAAGATTTTTCAAGAATGAATATACCTGTACGGATTATTTGAACTGTTGAGACTGAGAGGACAAAGTAACTTCTGTCTTAAGAGAGCAGGACAAGATGAGAATTGACGCATTTGTTAGAAAAAGCAATGGCTTTTTCAACAGGTCACGCATTTCCGTCAAAACTGATGACATTTTTCATGTTGCGTCCTTGTTATATGTGGTAGATTTGTGGTCAAATGCGTCCAGGACATCTCAGCAAGTGGTTTGAGTGATCTCGGTGCTCGTTTACACTAAACCAGATCTGTGAGATTGATGAGCCATCTGATATCTGGGCGACGGTCGCTCAGTTGGTAGAGCGGTTGTCCACTTATCTGAAGGTCGTTGGTTGGATCCCTGGTCTCTGCAGTCCACATGTAGCAGTGTCCTCGCGCAAGATAGTGAACCCCAAGTTTCTTCCAATGGGCTGTTCCATCGTCGTGTGAATGGTTACTGCTTCTGATGAGCCGCTTGCGTCCGGCATGGCAGCGTCTATCATCGCTGTATGAATGTTTTGGGTGACTGATTGCTCGCGTTGTAACGCTTTGAGTGGTTGAGCAGACTAGAAAAGCTCTATATAATTACCGGCCCATAACATAAATGATGGAATTGGTTTAAACTTACCTCCATCCTGTGTCTTTCAGTCCTAGTCTGAGACAGCGGTGAGGCTGCTGTGTCTGCGTGCTGCTCTTGATTTTTGGTGTCCTTGAATTGCACGAACTGCAGTGTTTTTCCGCTTGTAAAGAATTTCCACTCACACTTGTGTTGATTAGTTTGTTGACTGTGTGAAGGCTGTGCTTCTTTTATGTTTGTGGGAAAGGTTGTTCATAAAGGCTCGAAACACAGCAAAGTAATAATAAGTCATACTAACGTCATACTTAAGACAGGGCTACAACTTTGCTGAGTCACGATGATAAAAATTGTTGTTTTTTTTAAATAAGAGATTATTTTCTTCTGGCTGTAACATATGATGTACTTTGATGATTCTTGCAGTTGTTGTGTCGTATTTTCATTGTTGAATGCGTGAGTGTAGTGACACTCATAAACTTCATTTACCTGATTGGCCAACAAACACTTCCATTTATGCATAGGTGTAGAAAAGTACCGGTAATGAATAAGAACGTTTTACAAACCAGACTATATATATTATTCAGCAGCTATGATGTATTAACTTAATCTGCAAATATGAATTCATCCTGGTCAGAGACCTTCACAGGTAGTCTTCCTCAAGAATATGGAGACTGGTGGTGCTGATCCACTTTTGCTGTTGTGGGATTTCCCCCTTGTAAATAAATTTAAAAAAATGGATGCCAATTACATCTATCACTGCTTTTGACAGTTTTCCCACCATAATGTTCAAAACAAATTATTTGCTGTGGTCCAGTTCTACATGGAGGAAGACCACCAGTAAATAATCCCTGGCTGTTTTTATTCCCCATTCTATATTTATGTGGCGCATTTTCATTCTGATTGGATTGTAAACTGGGCGACGGCGGCTCAGTTGGTAGAGCAGTTGTCTGCTTATCTGAAAGTCAGTGGTTCAATCCCTGGCCACTGCAGTCCACATGTCCTTGAGCAAGATACTTTGCTCCCAATGGCTGTTCCATTGGTGGGTGAATGAATGCTGACTCACATTGTATAAGTACAGTCCATTTTAAACCGATGCCCATATAAACCCGGCCAGTAACATTTTTGTTTCATCCAGCTTCTACGCAGCTGAATTTAAGCGACTGTGGCAATAATGTATTCAGTTAGTAACTTTTTAAACACCGTCAGGGTGAGGTGGAAGAAGGTGAAGAGACCACGCAACACAAGGACTAAGAAGTATATAACCAAGTGTATTCCCTCTGTTAATGTACACATATTTAGAGTCATCTCACTGGAACACTTTACAATAACATTTAGAAAGAACAGGAAGATACTGGGAAGAGTATGCTCAGAATGGAGAAAGAGAGAACCCAGACGAACAGAAGGGCAAATCAATGGAGCCCGACAAATGAAATGGCTGCCATCTTCTCTCCAGCCCTTAGACAGAAATAGATATAAAACAAATGAAAAACCCATGGAGGCTGGCTAGAGCCTGCTTTCTCCCCAGGTACGGGGACATACAATCTGTTGTAAAGAGAAAAAAGGAACAGATGCAGGACAGAAAATAGATAGAGGATGAGTGGTTTCATGTTCATAACTCACGTTAGCTCGATTACTGAAAGAAAATACAGAAAAAGTTCCATTTCCCAGAATCATAGTCATTTTTTTTTTCTTCTCAGGAATGATAGTAGGGCAAACACATTTCTCTTAGTAATGGGATGAGAGTCAAATATTTAGACATTTCACAAACTTTTTTCAGGATTTTTTTCTTTTCATGGTACAGTCGTCTGTTGTAATAGAGTTGAAAATTGGAATACTAGAGTTTTGTTGTATATCTTCCAGGGAACTGCTGTTCATTTTAGTTGTGTGCTCTTCCCAGTTTGCTTTGCCCATTGGCTGCCATCAGTCCACTCAGGCTCTAGAGGGAGGAAAGACACGGCTGCTTTTTCCAACAAGGTATATTTCCTCTCCAACTCCAGCGAGGATTAATTTGGGATTTCCCTAAAATGTCTCTCATTTCTCCAAAGAATAGAAGAGCAAACCAAAGCGACTGAGTCTTGCAGCGAGGCGTTGCGTCAGTCGTACTTGTTCATGAGGGGGAGTGGGGTCTGGTGATGAAACTGTTCTGACGTCAAAAATCCTTCGCAGCTTCCGTCACCACTCTCTCACACCTTAGGTCCGTAGGTTTCTGCCAGATCTACACATTTAGAATCTTATAGACCAGAGTTCACCTTCTTTGCTGGAGGTTTTTTTTTCTGTTTATTGATTATTAGTAACGGTAAGGACATGATGGAGTCTCCCCGCTGGCCCACTAGGGGCATGTCAGAGCCCCGGATACACATGACACATCTGCTGGAACGAAAGGGCGACCAAAAGGGTTTTTGGCCTCGACAAGTTTTTGGCAGCTAAACATACAAGTTAGCATCCGTTAGGTTGGAGTGGTGGTATCTCACATAGTTGCTACGTTTAACGTTGTGATGATCATCAAGCGTCGTCTTATTTTTCTTTTCTTTTTTAAAACTCCACAGGAAAAAAAAAAACAGTTTTTATCTCTTTTTTTGTGAATGAATACTACATGCTTGAAACACGGCAGAGTTTACGTTGCATCGGCTGCTTGAGAACCGTAGACAAGGAGATAAAGGAGGAGCGGGAGAGAGAGAACTGACAAGAGATCAGAGATTACAAACACTCAGAGGCGGGAGTCATTCCCTAAATTGGCGGTACGTTGATTTTACAGAGGGAGGTAAAGGTACTAATTCAAGCCTATGGCTGTAGTGTGGATTCTGTAACGTGACATGAAGCATCGACCCTGACAAATACTGATGGTAGTGCTTCAGTACAGTTCTCCAGACATGTCAGTGATTGGTTCTTGGCACAGTATGAGATCTGAAGTACCCTTTCATTAAATCTCCATTAAAAGGTAGTAAAATCAACAAATGCAAAGCTAATAAGTGAGGAGCTAACCATGCTACCCTTACCATCTCATTTTGCCTCCCTCATCTGACTAAACTAGAGTTAGTGTCATAAACGGACTCCTGACAATACTGGATTATAAATGCGTTGCCTTGTGTTATGAATTTCCAAACACGCCCCCTCATCTCTCTCTCTCTCTCTCTCTCCTTCTCTAAGTCTGCTGTCTGTCTCCGTGCGTCATGGCGACACGCCCTCAGACGTAGTACTCCTTGTCTTTGTTCTTCTTGTTCTTAGGCACCGTCTTGGCAGCGCTGGGCTGTTTCTCCTTCACCAGCGCGCCGTTGCTCTGCGTGGCTGAGTTGCTAATGTAGTTGCGGCTCTGGTCCACCTGGTAGGAGCCCTCGTCACGGTTGCGGTACTTGTACATGGCGTAGAGCAGGATGAGGATGCAGAGGGCGGCGGCCGCCACGATGCCCACCACCATTCCCGTGGTGCTGCTGGACTGCTGCACTTCCACGGCACCCGGGAGTCCTCTCTCAGGAGACGTGGGGTCTGGAGTGGGAACATGGGGAAAATTTGGGGGGTAGGTTATTCCTGGTACTCTACGATGGCCCGGTTCTGATGAGGGGTGTGCCGGTGGCAGCAACACCTGGTCACGCGTGTTCATTTTCCCGGCAGGGATTTTGTTGTTGCTACTACTGCTCCCGCCGGGGGCCGGCTTGATGCGGGGCGCAAGCTGGTCGGGGTTTGCTGTCGGGGTTGAGGAAAGAGGGGGGCGGTGGGAGTTTGGGTTGCGGGAGAAATGGCGATCTCGGGGGTTCTGGACCCCACCCTCGGCGGCCGGGGGAGGGGGGAGGACAGTCCTGTCGGTGACCAAGGGGGAGTTTTTGTAATAGTCCTCATCATCCGACTCTGTCATCTCCCCCGAGCCGTAGGCCGACACCTCGATGGTCTCGCAATCCTCTTGGTCCAAGGGGCAGGGGGTGCGGCCATTGGGCAAGGGGAGGGACTCTTTGGTGGTTTCAAGCAGAGTGAGGAAAGGGCGGTAGGTGGTTGGGGGCGGGGGAATTACTGGGTAGTGGGTGGCGATGGATGGGGGTTCTAGGGAGTCCACTGTTATTATGGGCAACACTAATTCACCTCCTACGACAAGAAAGAGACAACAGGAAAGAGAGTTAGAGACAATCTGAGCGAGAAGCAACCTCCAGATCAACACAGGAAGTTTAAATAAATACAACACCAGTATTAGAACTTAACATGAGGTTAGTTATACAAGTTAATTTAGTCTTTTCTTGTGTTAAATGTTAAAATGCTGACTATCTCTGAACTGAAATAAAATACAACATGTAAGAAAGTAAGTATTCTGGTCTGTTCTGGCTCATGCTACACAGACCTAAATGTTAAAATCACTAAAACAATATCAAGTTAGTTTACAAATCACAACATAAACATCTATAGTGCTACACAGCCTAACTCTCTAGTCTTACCTACGCTAACGCTCAGTCATTTCTTGGCTCAGATTGGTTAAATAAGATAGCAAACCACGAGGTTCAGGTCACTTACATCAACAAATTGGCCGCATGATTTTTGCATGAAAAAAAAATTACAAAAAGAAAGCTGTGTAAGATTGTTCTCGGATAGTGGGAAAAACAACCCCCCCCCCCCCATCCTGTAACTCCTCCCCTTCTACTGATTATTGAAAAATAATCACAATTTAAAATTGAATTAGTCATTTCTAAAATTGACATTATTGAAATTAGCTTATTCTGAAGTTTTATTCAAACCATCAGGAGCTGCTCCAGGAAACTAATGTCTAACCAGAACTCTTCAGTACACTGAACAGTTCTGCTCAATTTTCTCAAGAGTCCCTGATGCCAGTTTCCCTCCCAAATACCACACATAAACAAAAGGCAATAATGTTCCTCTTAAAAAGCCACCAAACACAAAGGGACACTTAAAAGCAGCAATTGCATTTATGAAATCTGATTTCCCCCCACTAGAAAAGGAAAGGATCAAGTCTATATAGTCAGTAAAGAACAAGAAAAGTTAAGGCCGAATCAGTCTAGCACAGAGTAGTAGGCCTGGGAGTATGTTAAGAGAACATGGCAGAACATGGTCCATTCAGAAAGTATCCAGACCCCTTTGCTTTCTTCACATTTTGTTATGTTGAAGCCCTATGCTAAAAATGTTTAACTTTATTTCCCCCCCCCCCCATCAAGCTACACTCCATATCCCATAATGACAAAGTTATAAAAAAGAAAATTCAGAAATGACATGGACATAAGAATTCAGACCCTTTGCTACGTCACATTTAGCCCGGTTGGTTCCCATTTCTCTTGATCAGCACTGAGATGTTTTTACACCTTGGTTGGAGCCCACCTGGGGTCAATTCAACTGACTGGACATAAATTTGCGACGACAAACACCTGTCTATATCAGGTAACACAGCTGACACTTCATATCAGAACAAAAACCTAGCCATGAGGTTGAAGGAACTGCCAGCAGAGACAGGATTGTGTCGAGGCACAGATCTAGGGCGGGCTACAAGAGATTCTTGCTGTATTAAAGGTTCCAGAGAGCACAGTGGCCTCCATAATTCCTAAATTGAAGGTGTTACTCTTCTTAAAGCGGGCCGCCCAGCCAAACTGAGCAATCGAGGTAGAAGAGCTTCGCTAAGAGCGATGAAAAAGAGCCTGACGGTCACTTTGGCTGAGTTCCTGGGTCATTCAAATACCCGCCGACTACGAGAAACACGATTGGCTGGTATGATGAGAAAAAGCTTGAACAACTTGGCCTCATTTCTAAGTATATGTCTGGCACTGCTTATCAATAGAGGAAAGTACAGAGCTATCCTTAACGAAAACCTGGTGCTCAGAATTTCATACTGGGCCAAAGGTTCACCTTCCAACAGAACAATGACTCTAAGCACAAGGCAGGAGTCAAGACCCAGCTAGCGCTCCGACATCATTGCATCTTTTTCAGCGACCTGGAGGCTGTAATCACTGCCAAGGGTACTTCAACCTCACACTGATTAAAGGGCCTGAATACTTATGTCAATGGGACATTTCAGTTTTGCAGAAAAAAATAATTCTGTGTTAACTTTGTTACAGGAGTGTGGATTGATGAAGGAAGGCATCGATTTAAACGATTATAGCATCGGACTGCAACATAATAGAATGCAGGAGGTGAATGGATCTGGATAATTCCTGAATGCACGGTAACAGTTTCTACATAACAATTACTTTACATAAAAATCCCTTCAGTGGCAAATATGTTACGGTCACAATCAATCAATCAATCGATTATGGCACCTATTTAGGGGAAACAGAGGGGAACACAAGAGCAAAAACATGGTCAAGTGAATGCCAACATCTTCAGCAGAAAATCACGACTCTGGCTCTCGGTTCATTTCATGAGGTGAATCAGAGAGACTGGGGGGGGGTCGTGTCAGGTGGTTCAGGGAGGGAGAGTTAGAGGTAATGGGATTGGAACAGTTCCCCCGTAGTCTTTCAGAACCCCAAACCTTGTCAGTTATACAGCCATTCATTTTCACGTACAGCGGGCGATGCATTAAGTTAAGACATATCAACACGGGACATCAGACTCAAGAGAAACACTCAGAGAATTTGAGAGCTGTGAAGAAAAAAACACTTAGTAATTCCTCAACCCTTCCTCTAACTTTGTATTGCTGGCGAGGCTAGTTTCCATGGCAATGTTCGAGTTACTTCTCTCCATTATGTTTTACCTTGAAGGCTGAAGGGACAGCAGAGCTTGGTGGCTTATTTGAGGAACAAAGAGAAGCTGCACACAGTCGGAATTCTTTTGCGAGTACCGTGTTTTTGGGTTTTCCTTTCTACTCTTAAAGTTACCTCTCCTGTCACTTCAACAAGTTATATCACTACGACATATTTTTGGAGTTTCCTCAGAGATTCATATTTGACTGGGGGTCGATGAGGGAGATGTCAGAGTCACAGTATCTCCACCTCGCACACAGACGGTATCCTTCCTGCGAGGTGGAGATACTGTGAGTGCAATTTAAAACGGTGCACAAGCTGCTCGGCATGCAGCCCTCCAATGACTGAGGAGGTACCTCCACCCACTGCGTGCCCCACTTACAGCACATGTGATTGACGATGTTAGTCGATGGTCTCTTAATGGTTAACCTTGTTTGTTATCAACTTTTCTCTACAGTAGAAAAACATTAAATAGTGTTGGAATGGATTATTATTCACTATGTTCACACTCTAAGCATTCTATTTTAAATGTGGTGTTTTTGCTCAGGACAGGTGGTAATTTTGATGGATCACGTTCTCCTCTCTCGTGTTTTTGAATGTTCTCTCCAAATCTCTTCCTCTCACAGTCCAAGAAACATGCAATAAAGGTGAATTGGTGACTCTGAATTGCCCGTGGATGGTTGTGTGTCTCTATGTGACGTACTTTCGACCTGTCCAGGGTTTACCCTGCCTCTCACCCAACGTTAGCTGAGATAGGCTTCAGACTCTACCCGACCCTGAACGGGATAACTGGTCACAGAAAATGGATCAATGGATAATTATATGGGACCTGTGTTTAACCCTAATGTGAAAGCATCTGTCCTCTGAAACACCATCTGAAACGCATCACAAACAACAGAAAACAATGTATTTGGTTAGACAATTTAAGATGCTCAAACCAAAATGGATGTGGTGGCAATGAATTTAGGCATTAGATTCTGCTCTGGGGATGGTGAACATTTCTGTACAGTTATCCGTTTCCTCTGTTTGTTTCTTCTTGCCAGCTGATGATATGTAAATTAAAAAGAAAGGTTAATTTCCAAACATTTTACATGACCATGAATCATTTATGTATCCAATTTTGAATGAAAGTGACTCCGATTAAGGCACAAAATTGGAAATGAGTCACTCCATCTTGGTAATGGGATCGACTTGCCATATAATAAAATGTTTGACAGTAGAGGATGGCTGTTAATGCCTCATCTGATGTGTGTTATCACAGTGAAATATAATGCCTTTAATAAGTATTTATTACGACACTGCTAAACACACACACACAATGCTTGTGATGCATTTAAGGACCAGGCTTAAAACATCATGCATGTCAATTCAAATGAATCACAGGTTTGACAGCCGTATAGATGCTGTTGACTGGTGACGAACCAGAAGTTGACTCACAATACTTAAAATACATTATGACAACCTATATCTCTATCTATCCATTTTCTGTAACCGTTTATCCTTTGGGGGGGGGGGTTATGGAGCCTAACCCAGCAGATAGTGGGCGAGAGGCGGGGTTCACCAGGGACAAGGTTGACAGTTCATCACATGGACACAAACAACCAATAAGACTCACATTCATAGCTATGGGCAATGCTAACGTTTTTCACAAAGGTGCCCTTCTTAATATTGTTCACGGTAATTCATTCTTTATAGTGTTTTGTCTGAACTGCTTCAACCAGGAAGCATAATCTGAAGTCATAAAGCATTAAACATGCATTATTACTGAATGGTCGCTCTGCTGTGTTCTGCAGCCTAAAGCCTGAGGAGAGATTGTCATCATCCCATAATACTAGCAGGCAGTGTGGCTACTCAAAATAATGACTCTGGGCCCTCACACACAGGGTGAGCAACATCTCAGCACGCTAGGTGGCTATCAAGTGACCCATCTTTTCATTTCCTGCCGTGTGAACCGACCTGCCACACGTTTTTAAAACCAATCAAAAACTTCAGTGGGTCCCGTCCTTCTCCACGACGGCACCCTCTCCCTCTGCACGCAGCTGTGATTGTGGGTCGCTGATTGGCTGATAGAGTGGACTCTGGGCGTCTGCCATGTTCTGACACGTGCCCTCTTGCTGAAAGCTGCCAAGATCCACATGCTGATATGAAACCAGAGGAGACCCGTTATGTTTTTTCCTCATTTTTAACACAAACTGTGGTCGTTTTAAACCTCTCACTCCGGGTTGTCTTGTGGCTGAGTCAGCAGACCCCCAAACAGGACGGATCGGATTAAATACTGTAATCAATCATCATTTATGCATTAAGATGACAGATAAAACTCAAACATCCACCCTGACTGGTTGAGTCAGTATACCACCGCATATCCTTGGTGTTAACGTGATAATCAAAAATTGTTTCATGGACAATTTTTCAAATTTTATATCCACGTAGAACTTAGTGCGAGGAAGAACTGGACTGATTTGGAGAAGGTTTGGTCGTATATTTCCAACCATAGGGGGATCTTTATCTCCAAAATTGTCATAATTTATTAGCCGTTGGTTCCGATTAATTCCAAATTTGGTGAATATGATCGACTCGAGGAGATCTGTCTTGTCTACATCGGGTTTTACTCTAAAATGATCATATTTTACTCACTAGGGGGAGCTTTTTTCAAACCAGGATCACCCAACAAGGCCTGTCATTTTCTACAATATTCCTACTTTTGTCCGTCCGTCCGTCTCTCTATCACAATTTGACCCTTGCATATAAGCTTGCTCGTTTTTTGCCTGTTTGCTGCTTAATAGGTCCCACCTGCCATCGTAAATCTCATTACAATCTAATCAATACTTCCCTTGTGCTCATAATGTTATGGCTGACTCATCTTTATGAAGGCTATATTATAATCATTGTTGTTTTTTTTGATAAACAACTCAAACTCTGTTAAATTGCAGTAATGAATGATTTGTCACCAAACAGCCGTAACATTAAAACCATAATTCTGCAATTTCCCTGTTGTGGGACTAATAAAGGTTTATCTTATTCTAATATTATGTAGGGTCTACTGAAAGCAACAACTCTGTCCAATATATTCCAGACAATGAAATGTGCCAATGTGACGAAATAATCAATGGTATTCTTACTTCACATGTAGTCATAATGTTATGGCTTATTAGTGTAACTGTCTACGTATATATTTTATTGAGTCTTGAACAACGTAAATGTTAATGAGCTAATTATGTTTTTATATCTTATTTAATTGGTTATTAGATGGGTGTGATCTGAATTTCTATCAATTATTTCACTTTAATACATTATTTGTCTTTTTTTGTTGTGTCTTTCATACGGACTTTTAAAAACCCTCATAATTGTTTTTCTTTTGAGGAATAATCACAACCTTAGCCATAGTGAACACATTGTAAAATTTAAAAACGGTCACTGTTTTAGTTTGTTTGTTTCAAATTGCAGATTACAACATTTGTTCAATTTGTGTAATGGTGGCACATATTTTTCTATACAATCTCAGCAATATCTTTCCACATTTCCCATGCATTCAGGGAGAGTAGAGGCAGGGCCAGCATTGATTGGGCGCCATGGTTACGCTGAGGGTTATCGAGTGAGACCATCCCGAGGATGCTGCTTCAGGCCACTATCATGTAACATCTAAACTGTGGAGCTGGCGTTATGAACCGGGGGCTGTTTACTAGTGGAGGATGGCAAGCTAGGGGAGATCAATAAGGTGTCAGACTGACAAACAACTGATGGCCAAACCCTTCTACCAGGGAAGGTTGGATCCAAGGAGATCTGGGTGAGAGAACCCGATGCTCGGGTTCATCCCTCATTTATCACCCTATCACTTGGTTTCTCTCCATGACCCCAAAAAGAACATTCTCCGATTGCGTCTGCAATCTCTTGAATTATTGAGGAGCTCCTGATCTTGCTAGAGAAAAAGTGATTCAGTGTGAGAAAGGGGGGAAAAGAAAACGGGTGGGGAAAAGACAGAAGTGATAAAATGAAAGAATTTTCACGAGCGGTTGTCTTCTCTGACGAATCCAACGAGGGTCTGTGTTGGATGAGTGTACAAACATCATTCCTCAGTGATGTAATTCCATCCCACAGCACATGTTCCATCTCTGTAACCCCGGCCCCTGCTGCCCAGGTCTCCTCACTTATCTGAGAGGAGGAGGGTCCAAGCCGGAGCTTTAATTTGGTGATGTAATTACCATTCCCTAACAAAGTCAGAGTTTAATTAGTCTGGTGGGAATGGCAAGAATTTCACTCTAAACTTTGCATCCTCTCCCTCTCTCTCTCCCTCTCCCGAATCCTCTCTCTGCTTTGAGCGCAGAGGGACGTGACACTAATCTCAATGAGGGTCAGTCCTTCCAGCTCTTTTCACACTCATCCTTTACACCGGCCTCTTTTCTCGCTCTGCTTCCTGGGCGCTTCTTTTTTTAAAAATCTTCGTTCACAGTTCATCAGCAAGAGCGCGGCCTCGGCTGCCCTGCAATCTTTTTTGTCTGTGCTTTCACATTCCAGAAAGTGTGAAAGCACAGACAAATTCTTTCCTAAATGAAGACACTTAGGAAAGAATAAGAAGAAGCTTCCCGAGTGAGATGCGGACGCGCGGCCCTGAATGGGCGAACACACGTGTAGAAGCCGACTGCTGGCTGGAGACGCTGCGAGAGTCCGTATCGATCGACAAGAAGTGGCAGCAGTCATATGTAGCTCGGCTTAAGAGGAAATCCGCGTTCCCCCGCCCCCCCCCCCCCCCCCCCCCCCCTCGTTCAAGGTGACTCAATCTCTAATGTGATTGAAAGGACGAGCCAGTTTTGGCTCCGCGGTGATGGAGAGGGGACACTTTTTTTTTTTTGCAGACATTGTTGATTCTTTTCTGCTTGTCAACAGTTCCCACAGAGGCTTAGCCAATCCGACCGCACCGGCTCACCTCCTCGCAACCATTGCGGCATCTGGAATGCGCGATATCGAGCATGTTGTTGCTTAGAAAAAAAAAGTTTACACCCACAGAGTGAGAGAGACAAGTGTCTTGCCACTATGTCTGTGGGCATAGGAGAGAGAGGGAGGGAGAGAGCGCGACTCCCCATGGGAGTTTAATCCTGGGTATAGCATCCACCAAAAACTCTCATTTTACCTTCCGATAAGAAGGGAATTGAGTCTCTATTTCTGTCCCACCCACCTACAGAGAAATCCACGGGAGAATGCTCCTCTTGAGTTTCATCACACAGGTGCAGATCTGTTTCTTCTGGCTCACATGTTTACATTCTAACATGTATTCTGTTCACACCGATAATCCCCAATCCAGAAAAAGAACATTTGATGATGGCTGTGGCTCTTTTTTTGTTGCTCCTCTTCCTATTTTGTTGTTTGCTGAGGGTTTTCGGTCTAAACCTCGGGACGAGATGTGAAAATACTGTTTAATCCCACACTAAAGGATTTTAAGGAGGATGAGTGGACGGTTCTATTTATTTGTTTATAATGGGGGTGGAGTCCAGTTTTTTCCTCTTACGTTTTAATCATTGCAAAGGTTGACCTTTGCTGAACGTTATGGTCAAATTCTGCTCATTAACTTGCCCGACTTTCGAAACACGGCCCGTTCTGACAAAGTCATTTACAGAATGAGCTGAAAAAGTCAGAACGTGTTCAAATCTATCTACAGGGATTGGGAAAATATTACTCTGGGTAATTGTTTGGCTTCTAAAATTAAACTCCAATCATTTTGGACTTGATTTAATCAGTCTTTGATTCTCGTGTTCATTCTAGAGATGATTAGTTTTAGCACATTTATCTTTGCTTTTGTTTAGTTGTGGAGAACAAGTAAAATAGAATCTGATACGGAGAAAAAGGTTTGCAGATTCAGCCTTCACATATATATGTGTGTATAAAGTAATAATACATTTAATTTATAACGCACTTTACAGTTGGATCAAATCTCAAAGTGCTAATATATATTTGTATATATATTTGTACATGTGTGTATATATACATACATAGAGTTATTTTCAGTTAAATCAGTGAATTTATTTACCCTTTTTTCGGATTCTGCTTAAGCTGCCAGTGTGATGTTGCTCGCAGTAAATAAAAATACACAGTTGGGAAGTCAAATAACTGCAGCGTTTATCATCATCCTTCAAACTAATCTACATGGACTTTCTCTCGTAATTAAACCCTGTGTTTAGGTTCCTTTTACTTTATATCTGTTTTTCTTCCTGGGGTTTGGTCTCTTTTGTCGTATTTGTACCTCGTCACGCTCTAGTTAATGTATGTTTATTTACATATACACAGGTTTATATGTCTTGTTTTTTTTTTCTTCTTAATGTCACTTTACAACATTGGAGCTGCTGTAAGACCCAAATTTCCCCGTGGAGTTAAATAAACTCTTTCCATTCCATTCTATAATAATGAGCGACTTCTTGCTGACGCTTCTTGCATATTCTTCTTAAATCTGGCAGCTGTTGTTTTTCTGGGTTAAATGTCATCAGATACGGGTCTGATTCTCTCTATTCTGTCTCCTCAGGTTTTGGTTTCATTGAGTGTGGTTCTGGCCGGTTCTCACGTACAGTCAGCTTAATGGAGCTGGAAAACAACAGAGGCGGGGAGTAAAAGCCATGGCCTTTAACTTCCACCTCCAGCCCTGGTGTCAGAAAATGACATGACCCGCTGTACACACTTAACGGTGCCTCAGCCGCCGGGCCCGCCGGCCCGCAGCTGTGCGCCGTTGGGAGCAGTCTGCGCTCCGATGTGAAACTGTCCTGCCTTATTTAAAATTGAGGCAGACGATCGGGGCAACAGCTGGGTAAATGCCAGCTACATCCACTTGACTGGGAAAGTGAAATACTGCTGTGCTGCTGACAGCCTGCTGATTTGGAAACCAATAAAAACAGAAGCGGTCAATCACAGCTGCATGCAGAGGACTCTGCAGTCACGTAAATGTGGAGGGAGGGAGAAAGCAGTCTGCTTTTGTTGCTATGCTGCATTTCAGTTTACAATCGTAATGTTTGGACAGAACTCCCTGAGTTGACTCACCATTTCCAGGCTCACACTCCTCCAAATCTTCGTCATCACTAGGACACTCTGCTGATGCTACCAAGAGGTCATCTGCATTCTGGAGGAGGAGAGACAGAAGGCGGAGGAGATGCATCAGGACAAATCTTAAAGGTTTTAGAGGACAAAACACAAAATTGGAGTATCCTGCAGCCGCAGTGAAGATCTGAAGCCAAAGCAACGGCCGTGGATGACATTACAGAAAATCTGCATTCACACATGGTGAAATGAAACAGCGTTAGTTTAACTGAGAAAGAATTCTAGTTGGACAAAGTAGGCATAATTATTTTTGCATGAGGAGTCTTCACAGTTCACATACGTATAAAATCACACAAACACACAATTTTATATTACCATGAAATTAATTAGAAACAGGTGTTTTTCTTTTACATTTTGCAGCACTGATTCATGTTTGTTACCAAAAACAACTACTACAGAGGGTCAAAAAGATGAAACATACTATTTGTACAGTATAATAATAAATAATAATACATTTAATTTATAACACACTTTACATTTGGATCAAATCTCAAAGTGCTACAAGGTAAAAGCAGATAAAAGCATCAATACAAAATAACTGGATAAAAACATGACCAAAAAGCAGCAATGTTAATTAACGTTATAGGTACTGATAAAAAGGAAAGTTTTAAGTCCTTTTTTAAATGTGTCAGTCGTCTGTGGAGCCCTGAGATGGTCAGGGAGGGCATTCCACAGACGACGGGCAGCAGAACAGAAGGCCCGATCACCCATGGTGCTGAGCTTAGTCCGGGGAAGTAGGTGGCGTTATGAGTGGGTAGAACAGAGGGATCGTGTTGACGTCAGTGGGGTGAGTAGTTAGAGTTAGAGTATGACCTTCAAACAACTGGACCACAAGGGCCGGATGAAATTAAGCATTAAAATATGGTGATTACCAATTTTGACTTCCAAAAGTTTTTTATAATTTGGAAGGTATTACGCTGAAAGTAGCCAATAATACTGTGAAAACATCAGCCTATATTACATCCTAATTACAATATTAATATCACCATACTGCCACTTTGAATCCAAATATTGCACTGATATAACCATTTTATCAAAGTAGAACTGTAATATCACCATTATAGTTTTGCCTTGCTTCATTATTTCCCTAATTCTTATGGCCATCATTGCCCTGTTACATTAATTTCAGTGAAATATTACCCAGCTATACCATTGTTACTAGCAAGCTATTATGTAGTAATTACATATCATTTCATATGTATTACCGCTTTATCACACTATTCCCCAGCTATTACCATCTTATTACCGTATTCTATCTCATTACGGTATTCCTATTGTTTTTGTAGATATCAAGTTTTTGAGCAAATTCATTGATTCTTTTGTTTCATGGTATTCCCGTACTATAATGATGTTATAGTCATTTTTTTTATGTTAAATAATTCAGGCAAAGATAGAAATACTGTTATGTTTTGTATTGAATCACAGATTAATCACACAGCTAAAATGTTATTGACAATGAAAGCAAATAATTTCAGGTCTCATCTGTCCAAAGACACCAAGGTTGTACACCTGATAGTTGTGGGGCTATTTGTATTTTATTCTTGGTATATAATTCAAGGTTTAACTGAAATTAATCAATGGGTGGAAACTAAATACAAAAACGTACTGAAGCAAAACAACTTCCTCTGTGACCACAAGCATAAGTGGTTACAGAGGATTGAGCCTATCCCAGCTGACATTGGGTGGGAGTTGGGGGTATAACCTGGACAAGTGATCACTTCATCCTAGGGTCCCTTATTGGCCCCTCCCCTCTTTCCTGGCAGAAACATGAACATCTTAAGTTCTCTGTGCTCAGCAAGATCATTGCTGACGCACATGTCAACTCAATAATACATAATAATACAATAATACGTCTAACGTTATTTATTGACACTGAGACCCTTCCTTATTCATAACATGGAACAATAATTATAGAATAATCTTTTTTTTTACACCCCTATCCCATT